>PJEM01000196.1:0-251519 GCA_004023845.1 Helogale parvula
GTTTCCTTTGCCTTGCAGAAGCTTTTTATCTTGATGAGGTCCCAGTAGTTCATTTTTGTTCTTGATTCCCTGGCCTCTGGGGATGTGTTGAGGAAGAAATTGCTGCGATTGAGGTCTAGGAGGCTATTTCCTGCCTTTTCCTCAAGGGTTTTTATGGTTTCCTGTCTCACATTCAGATCCTTTATCCATTTTGAGTTTAAACACAATCGGAACCCTGGGTTGCAAGGTCCACAAAGAATTGGAGGAACCCCTTGTGAACCCCTTGTTGTCTTCTAGACCATGAGTGCCCTGAAGTTTGGAATGAACTCTTTCCCAGTGCTCCATACAGGGAACAGCGCTCAATGCTCATAGGTAGAAGGAAGGAAAGAGGAGCAATGGGAAGTTCTTTGAGCTTCATGTGTTGTGTGTGAAATTATTTGTCATCCTGCTCAACTATCTTCTTAGAATGAAAAAGGGCACCTCAGTGGAGGGACCATTGTCCAACATCCAAACTACACTTTCATTTGGGGAGAATCACTAGTGGTGGGGCCAGTTCTGTGTTCGTGTGACCTGTGCAGTCTCAGAGGACCCCACACTGAGAGGGTCTCCACACTTGGTTTCATGTTCTACTGTAGCTATGTTGAAATTCTTAATAAATTTTTAATGAGGGGCTTCCATTTTCCTTTTACATTGGGCCTTGCCAATTGTGTAGCCAGTTCTGCCTGGTGAGTACAGAAGTCATGGGGATCATAGGCTCAGATCCTCCTATTTCCCATGCCCTGGAGACAAAGACCAAGACCCTGTCCTCTAATCCGCATATCCACCAAGCATTCCTTACCCAAAAACTGAGTACTTTTTGTGTATCTATCATCTGTTATTTTTCAAAGCTACCTGGTCATTGATGAATTTCATAAAAAACATTTGTTTGAAAGACCTCCTTAATCCACAGTGACATTTTAGCACTATATATAGTTTGTAGAAGAGGAAAGTCTCGGTTGGGTTCCAGCGTGTCTTTAACACTTTTCTAACACTCACCATGTTCCCTTTGTTTCGCTAACCATAGAGAGGAAGCCACAGGCACAGAACCTTCCCCAAGCAGAAATATCTTGTTAGATTAAACACCCTTGGTACTTCCCGCCCCCAGGAGTCAGGTGCCTGGGCACACCTAAGCATGTCACTTGTATGCTCCCACTCATGGGATGAAGTAGTGATAAGAAGCTCTCATAGGACAGCAGTGAATTTCAGTAGGAGAAGCAAAGGATACTGGCCATCCCTTACAAGTTCCCTCCTCTGCTCCTGCCCATGTTCCCGTCCTGCACCCACTAATTGTGAGACCCCCTACCCACAGACTGTGAGCACCCAGTAATTGTGAGATTTCCTACCTACATACTTCCAAGCATGGGTTATTGCCTCTTGAAATAGGGAGGCTTTCTCCTAAAGGTCTATAAAAATCACAGCCATGTCTGCTAAGCCTGTTTCTTTACCCTTGCCTGCGCTCCCCACCCTGAAGGTGGGGACAACCCAGCTGTGCCCCAGCCCTGGGCCCACAGGCAGCACATTTTTTCCATTGGACAGAATTCAGTCTTGTGATTCCAATGCTCACCTCTCTCTACCTGCTATTCCAGGTAATCAGCACTGAGGATTCAGTCTTACCAGGTACTCAGTCTGTCCTGAGCCCTTCATATATCCTGAGAGGAGCTTCATGGAGTGGTGCCCAAGTCTGATGCCTGAGCCCCGGGTTCAAACCTCAGTTTCCAGACCTGGGAGATGTGAACGACAAAAGCTCCCATCTCTAGCACCGCTGTGAAGTTAAATGAATTAAAGTATATGCTCTGCTAAGCTCAGTGCTTTGTAAACATTGCTTCTGTTTGTCGTTTATCACTATCTCATAACATCTAATCATCCCAAAAGTTGGTGAGTGGGGTTTTATTATTTTTATCAGCAACAGCAGCAGCATCCCCATTTTGCAGATAACAGAAAGGCAGCGAGATTAAGGGACTTGCCTAAGGTTACCCTTAAGTAAATGGTAAAGCCACTAAAACTGGCCTGAGATGGTCTGAGTCCAGAGCTGGGCTCTTCCACTACAAAGCACTAAGCCTTCCTTTTGGGACCACCTAGCTGACTAGGGTCCTCTGTACCCCAGGTCTTTTTCCAGGTTAAGTGCATTCTTTGTAATCCTGTGCCTGGTCCTATACTCATAAACCCACCATCCAGTAACAGTGCTTACTGAATTGCATCTTTTTTCCCGTGGAATCTTCTGACTGCTGTTCTCCAACTGATTGTGGAGGTTGAGGGTAGACATTCAGAATGGGGGTGAAGGTAGGAGTTGAAGGTGGGGCCAGGTGGTATTGGGGCAGAAAGAGGTTACATGATGGAGCAATACAGTTTGTGTGAGAGATGTGGTAGATCAACATTTCCTCCCTTATCCTCACGTGTCTTCCCCCACTGTAGAGGCTGGAAAGTTCAGAATTACACTTCCCAGGTGCACATGAGCTTCTGCCACCAAGAAGGAAGCAGTGAGGGAGGGGCAGCCACACTTCTGCTGCCCCCGCAGTCTCTCCTGGAAAGTGTCACTGCTGAAGAGTCTAGTCATCTTATGATCTTCAAAGACAACAGAGTTCTTGGAACCCCCTAGTTTCGCAAGATGGTTCTCATAGCTATTCATAAAAGGTCAGTGTGGTGCCTTCCTGAGTAATTACTCTTCCTGAGTAATTCTGTAAACACTACTAAGTCCTCTTCAGCCTAAACTAGCTAGAATCCCAGAGTAGATATGTCTCTGTTATTGAATTCTAACCAATACAGCATCTGAGAGGTGAAAACTTAACCATGACTCAGGTGGAACATGTCCCATTACCAAATATTATCAGATATTGGATTTTATTTTTAATGTTTTATTTTCTTTTGAGAGAGAAAGAGAGAGAGAGAGAGAGAGAGCACAAGCAGGGGAGGGGTAGAAAGGGGGGGGGGGGACAGAGGTTCAGAGTAGGCCCAAGGAGGGGCTCAAACCCACGAACCATAAGATCATGACCTAAAGTTGGATGCTCAACTGACTGAGTCATCCAGGAGCCCCTCAAATATTTTATTTAAAAAACAAAGTATAGAGAATAAGCTGACAAGCATCCATTTGTCCACCACTCAGCCTAATAAATAACACATTACCAATAAAATTGATGATGCCCCATTTCCCTTTTACCATGTGAAGCCCCTTCCTCTTGCCCCAATGGTTTACCACCTTGAAATGTCTATGCATGTGTTTATATTTTTCTCCTTATGTAACCCTAAACCACATACAGCATGCTTTTGCATGTAACCTTCTATAGTTTTGTTATTGTTCCTCAACATGGTATTTTTGAAATTTGCCAATACTGATATTTGGTCATCTCATTTTATTCTTTTTAGTGGCTGGCTTATGTTCCATGTATGAATATATTTCATGCATGATTCCATACAGGTTTATTCTGCTCTTGATAAGGGACACAGTTTAACTTTCAAGGGACACAGTTTAACTTTCAAGGTCTATTTGGGTAGCATTTCATGGTTGTTGTCGTTTTTTGTTTGTTTGTTTTTTTTTTTTTTTGAGAGTCAGAGACAGCAGAGCAAAGAGGATCAGAGAGAGAAGAAGACACAGAATCTGAAGCAGGCTCCAGGCACTGAGCTAGCTGCCAGCACAGAGCTTCACACTGGGCTCGAACCCACAAACCATGAGATCATGACCTGAGCTGAAGCCAGACGCTTAACCAACTGAGCCACCCAGGCACCCCATATTTAGGTAGCATTTCAACCATCTTCAGAACAGATTAATGTATACCACAACATTTTGTGAATAGGGACTAGTGCTCATGGTGACCAAGGCATTCATATTTATATCTTAAAACAGGGCACTAACCAAATAAATCTCATTCTAGGAGCAGGATCATCATAGGGTTCCACTCTGATATCCCCAGACATACCAGTAAGGCTGTCCATAACAAACAAGGGCCCATAACAGACCGTTGTAGACTTGCTACAAGGAAATGAAAATCAAGACGAAGCGGATGACTAACTTCTAAGGTTCCATTGGCCATGGACCCCAGGTTCTGGGAAAATGCTGATGAGCTCACTGACCAATCATGGAGAAATTCTAACACCTTTGCCAGGAATTCTGGATGAAATGTGTGGCTTAGCTTAAATGATTCAGGACAGTTTATCGACCAGGGATTAAAATTAGTTACTTTGTCACCTAAAGTTACTGAATCAGAAAAAGAGGAGACACATTCACTATGGTTCAGTTTGGGTAAGCAGAACTATCCTTGCTGGCTTTGTAGCCAAGTACATGTAATTTCCCATTCTTGGACAAACAGCTTCCTGTCCTGAGCTCTGGGTCCCTTGTCTCTGAAGGGGAGATTAAAATATTCCTAAATGGACATGGCTGCTTTGGGGTTCCATTCCCACTCCTTTGGGTAACAGAACCCACCATTCCTTCTGGGGACTCCTGCCCATTCATAGTCCACACATTTTGGGTGGTAGCTCCACTCTTAGCTTCAGAAGTGGACCCACGTCAACCATCAGTTCAATCCATTGTCTAAACCATTGGTTCAAAGGCAGGCATATGATGCAGCCAAAGCCAATGAGATGCAATGAGACTCTTATTGGAACTCCAGGGACTCTTTCCTGCTAAACTTGAATTTGGGAGGATGTGAACCTGAAGTTACAAAGAGTGACCAAAGTTTTGACTACGAATAAAGGCCATTCAGCAGGCTGCATTACTGGGAGATGAAAATAAGCATTGTTTGAGTTTCTGGATCAAATTATAATGAAGGCCAAGATCACCTTTGGGGATTTTTGGTTCCTTATTAATCTGCTTAAGCCAGTTTGAGTTGGTTTTTGGTCCCTTGCAGAAGGGTAGGTCTTTTCCAGCATGTCTCACTGGGAATGATAGAGATTGGTTGAGATGACATGGAAGATACCTACGGTAGCCCGGATTCCCTCCCCCTGCTTGCTCTTGCTCTGAGCCAAAGCGATCTTCATTCAACTCCTTTAATTTTGTACAATCCTGAAATCATTCTGAGTTTCCAGAAACATCTAGAAACTATGATACATTAGAGACTCAAACAAATTAAAGATGCTTCACTTAGAAAAAACTCCTTGGCAAAATAATAGCTTTCTTGAAACACGTAAAAAGGCTGCTATATGGAAAGGAACTGAATTTCAACTTGAAGAGCGGACTGGGTGATTGGGTGGAAGAAGATGTTTGGTGTCAGTGTGGGGAAGAAGCATTTAGTGATAAGCTCTGGCCTAGTAGGTTTCCCATCAGAAGAGACCTTCATGCCAAGAACGGACAATCACTGGTTGGGGTTTGTGGAGGGGAGTCATACTTCAAGAAGACAGCTTCCTGGATGACCACTGAAGCCTTCTCACTTAGAGGATGCTGGGATCCTCAATAAAGGTGCCAAATGGTAGGGGCGCCTGGGTGGCTCAGTCAGCTAAGACTCTGACTTCAGCTCAGGTCATGATCTCACGTTCGTGGGTTTAAGCCCTGCCTCGGGCCCTGTGCTGACAGCTCAGAGCCTGGAGCCTGCTTCAGATTCTGTGTCTCCCTCTCTCTCTGCCCCTCCCCTGTTCATGCTCTGTCTCCGTCTCAAGAATAAATAAAAACATTTAAAAATTTTTTTAAAAAAGGATGCCAAATGGTGACTATTTCTGCCCTGAATCTGAGAGTGTCTCCAAGTTTTGCAGGGTAAGAGGGTTTTGAAGATATGAACTTTGAGGAATATAGATGAAATATTCAAATGTCTATTTATACTTTTATTATATCAGCCACATAAATCTCTACATTTATGTATTATGTAACATTATCAAACGCAAATTTAGAAAAATTGCATTTTCCAGTCTCACATTTAATGAAATCACATTCAAGTCCTTCACATGCACTTTGCCTTTTATCATTACAGTCTTTTTTGAACCATGTAATGTTGGATTCGTTCGTGTTTAACCTTCGAGTTGTGCCCTTATCACTGTGGAAAGCAACTCAAAGACAGATATTCAGGCAGGAAAAATATCTTTTTTATTGTGAGTCTAAAACTTTCTAGACCCTGACCTCTCTGGTTTCATTGTAACTGATTTTTAAGAAAGTGAGTCTTTTGTAACTGATTTTTAAGAAAGTAAGTTTTCTTAGAAACTCAGCTATTACAATAGAGTAGAATAAGCCAATAGTAACCAATATAGTAACCAATAGAATTCCCCTAAATAAGGGAAGATACAAAATCTCATATATGGTATGATCCAAAATATGATGAAAACTTAGATATGTAGATGCAAAGACAAATATGAGAAGGAGTATACCAGGAGATTAACGGTCCTGGTTACCATCTCTGTTTTGGTTGCTATGCATGCCATACTTTTATTTTTCATATTTTTTCTATATTCCCAAGTTTTCTACAATCAGCATGAGTAACTTTTACAATGAGAATTTAAAAACTGGTTATAAAAATATACACCTGAGTGACAGTTATAGGGTGTAAACCCCTGTTCCAGGTTCTGTGATGCTTACATGGTGCAGCTGGTTCCGGGGTCTTACACCCAAACACTTCTGTCGTAATGGAAGCAGGCCAACCATAATGTAACAGGGAGTAGGGCGGACTGTAGCAAATTGGAGAATGTTTTCCTAGTTGAAACAGGGTAAGCAGTTATTGTCACATAAGAATGTGAGCCTAGCGTTAGCAAATGCTCTAAACCTGGATAGTTATTTAAATTTGCCCCAAGACAAAATCCACTTTCAGTTTGCCTTTTTTTCTGACTTCTAGTTAGGTAGAATTTCTGGTTTTTTTCTCTGAACTAGGTACTCAAACTTCTGGATCTCCCTGCCAAACTACGGGTTTCTACTTGCCCTGTTCCTCTTCAGTTTTCCTAGCCCTCTATTAATCTATTGCACCATTAGAACTAGTTCCCAAAGTGTGTTCCATGGAACACGAATCCTGTGAGATGTTCGGTGAAAAGAAAAGGAAAGGTTCCATGGTCAAATGTGTCTGAGCAACATTACTCTTATATTTCCCACCCAGAAACTGACAGGGTGCCATAGCATTTTAATGTCCCTGAGATGCCCTGCAGTTTACTCAGCAAGTTGACTTTACTTAGCTTAGCATTTTCCAAACTCACTTAGCCACAGAGTTCTCTAAGGGCATAATGTGTTACTGCTACAGAGGTAGTGGACCGTGGAACTCAGTTTGAGTAGCACAGATCCAGGTTATTTGGAGTTCTTGATGGAGAATACGATCTAAACAAAATGAACGTCAATTTCATTTCCTTAGATGTGGAAATACTTGGAGTGTTGCAAAAGAATAAGCAGAAAAAAATGCTTATGTACCACATAGTGACAAGTGTGGTCCTCAAAGCCAGAGGGTTCCAATGCTGGGCTCTACCACTTCTTAGTGGTGTGACTTGGGTAAGTGACTTAACTTCTCTGTGCATCAGCTCCCTTGACATAAAACGGAGATTAGTTATAGAACCCATCGTAAGAACATGTACAGAATGAACTCTATGCAACATAGAAATATTCACGGCATAGTGTAGGTGCTTAATAAATGTTACTTACTGTTATGTTCACTTCCCTGCTCACCAGATTGGCTAATGCATAGCTAATAATAATGGCTATTATTAATATATTACAATCCTATTTTAATAGCTGGAATGTCCTAAGAGCTTACTATGTGCCAGGCAGTAAGCTAAATCGATTATCTCCTTACAAAACTTGCATGAAGTAGATAGTACTGTTGATCCCATTCTATACATGGGGAACTGAGGCTCTCCAGTTGACATGACTTGCCCTGGATTAAAGAGCTAGCAATGGGAGAGCCAGGATAAAAGTCCACTGGTTGGACTTAAAAGTTCACCCTTGTAATTGCAGTGCTCTGCTTTTTTAAAGGCCCAGCCTTCACATTTTAGAAAATAAGGGATCTCGACAGTGAGCTACAGAAGATTCAATGGAGCCTTGGTTTCACTGAAACTAAGATCTAGGGGATTTGTGTGGTCCATGCGAGGTCAAGAAGAGCTGGGATTATAGGGCAGGAAAGAAGCAAAGATAGAGGGATGGGGGACCCAGACGGGAGGGCGGAGGGTAAGATCAAGGCTTCTGTACTCGCCACAAAGGGGATAGGAATATGCCACCCCAACATACACCACTTTGGCATAAGGAGTATTTTGAGCTGAAGGCAATTGAGAAAGAGCAGAGGCAAGAAAAGCTTTTTACCCTCCCCCTTTCCATGTAAAAGCAGGCCATAAATTTCCCCTTGGAAAGGTGGACCCACCCTCCTCTCCTGTACCAGAAGGAAGAGAATACTCATCCCTACAGAGAGTACCAACTTGAATCTGCTTAAGCAACCCTTTCTGGAAGAACCCTTATCTGCCATGAGTTTATGCCGAATGCTCACCTTTCCAAAATTTACCACCCCAGATGTCCCAACCCTTTTCCTTTGTCTTACTTCCCCACAATTTTTTCACTCTTTGTTAAAATGGTATATAAGCTCTCAGGCTTCACTGCCTTCTCTTTTTGTGAGACCCTTGTGTACATGTAAAAAGTAAAATATTAATAACAAATAAAATGTGCATGCCTTTCCTCCTCTTAATCTGTCTTGTCAGTTTAATTTACAGGGCTCTGGGTACCACACCTAAGAGGGTAGAGGAAAAAAATTTTCCCTCCTTTAAAGCCACATCCAGGAAAAGCCTATTAGTCATCCAAAGGGATGGTCAAGAAGTCAGTTGGGTCTTAAGCCTGGAGTTCAGGTGCCAGGTTGGGTCTGGAGATGTGTCTCCTATTCCAGGCAACTATGCTGCTGGATGCATTTTCCCTGCCAGGAGCCATTATAGACCCTGTCCCTTCCTTACCCCTCATGTCCTATGGAATCTCCAAGTCTCATAGGTCCTATCTCTGTAAAACTTCTGTAGCATAGCCACCTCTCTCCACCCCCTTAAGCAGGTCCACCATCATCTCTCACATGGATGCCTCTACCAGCCTTCAACTTGGTCTCCTCGACTCCAGGCTCATCCCTTCCAATCCAACCTCCATACTATAGTCAGGACAATTTTGCTTATATGCTTTTTCTGCTTAAATACCCTTCCACGACTTTCTTTTGCTCCACACTTCACACTTACTAATGCTTTCTTTGGCCCTCACTCAGCTCCCCCCTCTCTTATCCACTAGCCATACCCCCCAACTTGGAGCTCCCTGAGGGTGCCATATTCGCTCCCATCTCTTAGCTTTGGTGGATGCGGTCTCCTCTGCCTGGAGTACTCTCTGTTCCTTCCACCTTCCCTATCCCACTAATTCGTATCCGTGATTCAGGTCTTCCTCTAGAGACTCTCTCCTGCCCCGCCCCCCACCTCTGGGTAAGTTTCCTCCAAGGATCCTTACAGAACCTCATACTTACCCTCATCAGAGCATTCCCCATGTTGCATTGTAATTGCCTTCCTTCCTCTATCTTCCCAACAGAATAGGAGCAACGTGAGTGCAGTGGTGCATCTTTGCACAGCCAATGCTTGGCACATAGTAGGTGAGCAAGAACTATTTTTTTAAATATTTATTTTATTTTTATGGTTTATTTTTTGAGAGAGAGAGTGAATGCAAGGGGGAGAGGGGCAGAGAGCGAGAGGAGAGAGAATTCCAAGCAGGCTCTGTGCTATCGGTGCAAACCAAGCCTGTCACAGGGCTCGCACCCACGAACTGTGAGATCATGACCTGAGCCGAAATCAAGAGTCAGAGGCTCAAACAACTGAGCCACCCAGGCACCCCAAGAAATATATATTTTAATAAATTAATAAACGAGCAGGCAACTTACACCAATTTATACCCTTGCAGTTTAGATCCTCCTCACCCTGACTTCACTCAGCAATTATTTTTATTAGATAGTGTTACTTCTAGCCCGACAGTGTGAGCACCAGCTGCACGTGTAAGTCAAGATCACATTTCATAGAATGTGCTATCTACGACATTTCTACCGAACTTTATATATAGCTGTTTGGCTCATGTTACTTGGTTCCAGGGGGAAAAAAAATCTTTCCTTGTTCAAATTCTGGGTTTCCAGCTTCTAGACAGGCTGCGTCATGGGCGAACACAGCCGGATGCCAGGGAGGGAGAAACTGGTTGGCTCATTCATATGAAGCATATTCATGGAAAGCCAACTCTGCAGCCAAGGAGACAAGGGGGGGTGTTGTGTCTGTCCATCTGGGGCAGCTTTAATAAAGGAACCTGAAAACCAATCCTTCCTAACGGCCTCATCTGATAAAACCAGATGCTCCACGCCAAGCCCAGACCCCCTCACCTCAGATGCTCTCCCTGGAAGGCCCGATTGCTAGGGATGGGAATCTGGGCTGCCCGATAAAATACGGCACCCCCAGTTACATTTGAATTCCAGATAAATAATGAATGAATTCGTAGTATAAGTATGCTCCACACATTGCATGAGACATACTTATACTAAAAAAAAATTACTCTTTGTTTATCTGGAATTCAAATTTAACCAGCTGCCCTGTATTTTTATTTCCTAAATCTGGCAACCCCAAATGAGATTGTATGTTGGGATTCTGGAGGGGCATGTTTTCCTAGCGGGCACTCTATACTGCTGGGCTGCTCAGGGGTGATGGACAGACTTCACAGGCTAGGAGGAGGGATTTAGCAGCCAGAGGCTGTCTCTGCTCAGGGTACAGGACAGTGTTGGGCGATGTGGGAGACAGAAAGAGGTTCCCAGGCTCAGCTGCACATTAGAATCACCAGGTGGCTCTAAGACCATCTCAAAGCACAAGCCACATCCAGATCAGTTAAATGAGAATCTCCGGAGCTGGGACACAGGTGTGGGTGTTTTTTTTTAAGCTCCCGTAGAAGATTCCACTGTATAGCCAAGGTTGAGAACCACTGACCTATGACTCTTCCTCCTCACACAAGTCACCTGCTAATCGTCTCCCTTCACAGGGCGTGCTAACTTGTCGTTCAACTAGCAACCAGTCACAAGAGGCTCGAGACCCTAATTAATGTAGAATGTGTGCTTGTAAACCTCCAGGAACTGTTCCTGACACTCAGGGACCACTCTGAAATGTCAGTCACCATCGGAAGCCATGATTTTCCCCTTGTCAATCTTGTCACTTGCAGTGCTTGATATTTCCTTCCGCATGCATTTCTTTATGGAGTCTCTCAATGACCCTTTAACTAAAAATATATGTTGACCCATTTTATAGATAAGGACATTAAGGCTTGGGAAGGTAAATGAAAGACTTGGAGCTAGAGCCCTCATCTTGGACCTCCAAGTCGGGACTTCCTGCCTCAGCTCCCTGGACCAGAGGGAGGGGCTATTTCTCAGGCAGATATGGTCCCCCAAGATCAGTCCCTTCTCCACACTCTGGCGCCTTCTATATTGCTCTGTCCATCCAGGCAAGTGGCCAGGTCCAGGGATGAACTTGTCTTTCTCCCCAAATAGTGGAAGCAAGAGGGCCCAGTAACAACCAGTAGTAGTTGATGGCCAGCTGACTGTAGGGGGCCCTGGGAGCCAGGGCAGGTTGCAAGTTTTTCTAAGCTACAACCATCCACCTAAGTCAGTGTTTCTCCAAATGTGTCCTGTGGATCTCTGTTTCAGAGCCTCCAGGAGCTCTTATTAAAATCCAGGTGTCAGATGTCGGGATGCCTGGGTAGCTCAGTCAGTTAAGCATCTGACTCTTGATTTGGGCTCTGGTCATGATCTCGCATTTTGTGGGATCAAGCCCTGAACTGGACTCGGCACTGACAGCACAGAGCCTGCTTAGGATTCTCTCTCTCCTTTCCATCCTCTCTCTTTCTCTTTCTCAAAATAAATAAATGAACATTAAAAAATCCAGATGTCTTCATCCCCAAAGTATAGAATCTCAAACCCAAGAGAAGAGGCCCAGGAATCTGAATTTAACAAGCACCCCAAGGGATTCCAAAAATAGAGATCCTACATTCAGGCCCTGGGCAGGGTGGGGATGGCATAGGTTAGTTCCCCTGAGCTTCTCTCTGTGTCTCCTACCCCAGACCTGAGGCGGAGCCCCCTCTCCTGGAACACTGGCTCCAGAGCCATGAACCTTTCCCAGCCAGGCCCCAAGCCCACCTCACTTTGCAAACCTCGGCCTGACGTGAACAGACACTCAGGTCCTGCGGGGGACCAGCCCACGCACCAGAGTCTAAGGGTCTGAGTAGGGGGTTGGTGTCGGCGAAATATCTACAAGAAAGAACACAGACAACATGAATGGTGGAAGAGACCACACTTTACTGTGAAACTTGGTGTCTTATATACCATAGGTGATTACATCATCTTTTTTTTTTTTTTAATGATTACATTGTTTGTAACTTCTTAGGAATCACATGTTTTAGAAAGATCATTGTTTTCACAAAAGAGAGAACAGAAAGTTAAAGACAGAAATGAAGTACAATACAGAAGATCAAAAAATATAATTGACCACTCAAAATACATCAGCGGGAGTCTTATTTTGCCTATATAGTGTAATATTAACTGAAGCTTATGACAAGGCTATTTTTCTTTAAAAGTTCAAACAATAGTCTGTGAAAAAGGTGCCTCTAACCAGGGAGGAAGTTTCAATAAGAAAGTCTGCCCATTTACTGAAACCGCAATTACCAAGTGGCATGAATAATAGGAAAACTAACTCCAGTCTCTGATCTATTTAGGTCAGGCAGTCAAGCGCACACATTTTCAAGTAGGGGAAGCAGGGTCCCAAAGGCCACACAGCACTTCTGGCTGGATGGGCCCCAACAAGGTCCGAGACCTCCCGGGCTGCTCGACTTCGTCAGCCTGTCCTGGGTTTGGGTCCTGCCTCTACATCATCTGCTCCTGCAGGTAATTTTCCCTCTATTCTCCCTCTTGGCAAGTGCACCCCCTTCTACCTCATCCTCCCATGAGCCCCCTTTTTTTATTTGTAAAATGTAGTCATTGGCTTTATATTATTCTGAGATCCCTTCTTGCAAAATATTGAGGCAGCTGCTAGCCCCTCTTCTAGATGCAGCATCCCTACCCCACACTGCACACTCGTATTTTCATAAAGTGATTATGGATGGGGACCCACAGGTGTGTGCTGGAGGCAGACGTGCACTGAAGGGGCATCTCCGGGAGCCACACTGTGACTCTCTTTCCCCCAGAAGGTACCATGACCCTGACAGAACAAGGTGAGAAAGCAGTCCTCAGAGAGTGTGAAGAATGTAAGCATGAGAGGACGCTGTTGGGAGGTGGTTTGTGAAAACTGAGACTACGAAGTAGAATGAGCAGGACGCAGTGGCATGGAGTGAGCCAGGGCCTGGGCTCTGCTGTTGGATTCATCTGGGGCTTGATGCAGGCCCACCGCAAACTGTGTGCCTCGGGCAAATTACTTATCCTCTCTGAGCCTCTGTTCCCTTTTTACAGGGTGACAGTCACAACACCATTTCACGGGTTTGTGGTGAAGACCAAACAAGATCATGTGTGTAGCGTGCTCAGCCCAGTTGAGTGGCACATACTGCGTGTCTGATGACGTATCCCAGAGACTGTGATTCCTCGTCTCTCTGGACAGCTCAAAACTAAAAGCTCAGGGAGGGATGGGACTTCTAGACTGAGTCACTGATCAAAAGACAATCACAGGTCCTGGTCTCCAGGTGTGAAGAAAGGAAGGAAGCCATGTGAGTATGAACAATGATGATGGATTAAGTACCTTGTAATAACACACAATAAATGAGTGTGTACAGCCTGAGCCGGATTCTGTTCAAATGTTCAAGCCTGTTCTCACTGAAGGCCACTAACGCTTACAGGTTTTTCTCTACCCGCTGGTCTTCTGGAGGGAAGTTCAGTGGTTGCACTAACAATAGTATCAACCACACCAGCAGCAACGGCAGTGCCCTGGTCTAAGCGAGGGGTGCATGCTTCTCATTTAACCCTCCATTGCCCTCCGGAGTGTGGGCTGGGACTCCTCACCTCCATCTTCAAACACAGGTCTCTCCCAGAGTCCCACATCAGGTGTGTGGCCAGGCCAGGACTGACTCTGGGTCCTCATGGGCTGTTGAGTACTCTACCATGTTGCCTCCTGACATCAGTCACAGAGTCAATGGGAGGAATGTTGCTGGGACAGGGAGAGGGGGAGACAAGAAAGGGTCTAGAAAACTCTAAGGACAGGATAACAAAAAACAACTTCCCGAATCATCCATTCTGTGTCTGAAATTAAGAAGAGCAAGCAGATGAGGAGAACAGACAAGGAGCTTTGCATGGGGCTCTGGGTGGAGGGGTAACATCCTCCTTTCTCACATGACCCTTGTGATCTCCAAATCTCTCAAGAAGTCAAAACACTGCAAACAGATTAAAAACCAAATCAAACCTTGTTGGCCTGGAGAAGGTAGAGCAAGCTGGGGGGCGGGGGATGGCGGGGAGGGGGTGGGTGGGTGTGTGGGTGGGTGGGGTGGAGGGACCAGGGATTAAAGGCAAACTCCCTGAGCAAAGTTTGACAATGATGGCTGTTGGGAGGTCGGGGGTGTTAGTGTGCCTTCCCAGGCCACTGCCCTGGTGGTTCTATGAGCTACAAGCCTCCCCCTCCACCTCACCCCGAGTGGGGAGGGTTTGAGGTGCAGAAGATGCTGGCAATGAACCAGAAGCACAAGGGGACAGGTGACTCAAGTGACCAGAAAAGGAAGGGAAGGCCTTGCCCTGGCTGAGGCAAGGGACGAAAGAAGTGTGGCCAAACTTTCTGCAGAGGATGCAGAAATCAGCAATGGGATTGGAACAAAGCCTCTCCTGAGGCCCCTTGGCTTAGGTGCCTGGCTCCTTCACCTGTGTGGCACCTGTCCTACTCCCCAGGAGCCCGGAGACCTCAAGCCATGGTGAAGAAGGACACTGTAACACTATCACATAGGAAGTGGAAGAAAAGTACTGCACAATGAGATCTCACTCTTCTTAATTTCAGACACAGAATGGATGATTCTGGAAACCAGAGTTTAGAAAACTGGAAGAGGGGTGCCTGGGTGGCTCAGTTGGTTAAGTGGCTGACTTTGGCTCAGTTCATGATCTCACGATTCATGGGTTCGAGCCCTGCATTGGGCTCTGTGCTGACAGCTAAGGGCCTGGAGCCTGCTTCCAATTCTCTCTCTCTCTCTGCCTCTCCCCCACTCATGCTCTGCTTCTCTCTGTCTCAATAATAAATTTAAAAAAACATTAAAATTTTTTTAAAAACTGGAAGGGAGGGAGGGAGGGTGGAAGAAAGGAAGGAGGGAGGAGGAAAGAAGGGAGAAAGATTTGTTTCAAGCTTAGAAATAAATTATTAGTTGTATTCTACAAAAAAAAAAAGGTATTCAAATCTAAGTCTAGCAGAACTTTCTTTAACTAGAAACTACTCCGTTCCGCTGAAGCATATGTTTAGAGCTCATTAACTATGATAGAGAGGGGCAAAAGGGCAAATGCGGGGGGTGGGGTGGGGGGCTTAAAATTCCAGGCATTTGGTCATCCACAAAAGACTGCTAAATTCCAAACCAGCATAGTGATGGTGTAGGTTAAGGAGGAGGGGAAAAGCTTTCTGATGGGGTAAACCAACGGAAATTTTATTTTAGGGCCAATTTAAAGGACTTACCTTTACACACCCCAAACCCTTAGGGTGATCAGAACCCAAAACATAAATATGATAAAGTCAAAGACTCACAACGAGTTATCAACGGATCCTGGAAGCCTTCATGCCCCTGGGAACAGCTATCTTTCCACAACACAATCCTCAGAACCACTTGATAGGCCAACACATATTGGTCCGTGAAGACTGACTGTGCTCAGACAGCTCCAGGTACAAATTCCAGCTCTGCCTTACCCTCACCCTAGCTGACCTTGTGCAAGGCCCTTAATCTCTCTAAGGCTCAATGCTCTAAGCTGTAAAATAGGGTTCACAGAGTTGTAAGAAGTAAAAGACATTTAAATAATTACCGAGCACCTGTTATGTGCCAAGCTCTATTCTAGGCAATAGGGATACGCAGTGAAAAAGCAAAGGCCTTTGTGAAGCTCACAACAAGAGGGGAAAAATGAACAATAAACGTGTAAACAGATAAAGGCAAGGTAGATCAGATGGCTATGCTGGGTGGGGGGCAGGAAGGAGAGGGAGCAAGGCTGCTCTTTTATTTAGGTGGATCAGGAATGGTGCATGTGAAGGAGACATGAGGCAGTGAGTCAGGCATATATCTGGGGGAAGAAGGTTTCTACAGAAGGAGCAGCAGGACAGAGATTCTGGGGCAGGAGCCTGCTTGTTATCTTCATGTAACAAGGAGAGCGTCATTGCTGGAGTGGAGTGAGCCAGGTGGGGTGAAGAAAATCAAGTCAGACAGGTGTTCGCGTGGGAGGGAGGAGGCAGGAAAGATCTAGATTTTACCCTGGGTGAGCTGGGAAGCCAATGGAAGGATATGTTTGGCTTTTATTTAGAAAGGATCATCTTGTCTGTTGCAAGGAGACGAACCTGGAAGGGGCGAGAGCAGAGAGACCAGCCGGAGGCCATCGAAATAGTGCAGATAAGTGGCGATGGTTGTTTCAGGTATTTGGGCTGAGCACCTGGAGGCATGGGGTTGCAACTAACTGAACAGAGGGAAATTGCAGGAGAGGAGTTTGCAGAGAAGAAATCAGGCTAGTGTTGGGCATGCTGACTTTAGAGAAGTCTACTCGACATGCAAGTGGAGATGCAGAGTCAACACTTGGGTATATGTGCGTATGGGCTTGGCTCTGCTCAGCCAGGCTCGGTATAGACAGAGAAGAGAAGAGTTCAAGAACTCCAGATCTTAAAGGTCAAGGAGATGAGGACAAAAATCAAAGGAGACTAGTAGTGGCAGTTAAGGTAAAAAAAAAAAAACTAGGGTCCCCAAGGAGTCTATGCCAGGGGTAGAGAGCTTTTTCCATAAAGGGCCACATGATATTTTCAGCTTTATCTGGTCTCTGTTGCCACCACTCAACTCTGCTACTGTACCATGAAAGCAGCCATAAATGATATGTAAATGAACGGGCATGGTTGTGCTCCAATAAAGTTTTATTTACCAAAAAAAAAAAGAACAAACAGTGGCAAGCTTGATTTGGCCTACAGGCTCTCGTTTGCCAAACTCTGATCAAGGCAAATGGCACCCCAGGAGTCATGCAGAGTAGAGACAGAACTGAGGACTTAGTGTTCTGGAAGCCAAGCAGAGCAATAAATGGGACTAAATGCTGCTAACAGGTTGAATCCCACAAAGGAAGAGAAGCAGCCATTGGCTATGTGAACACACTGGTTGTGGAAGACCTCAACCGGAGCAGTTTCTCTGGTGTGATGAAGGCAAAAGCCTAACTGAAATGGGTTCCAGAGAGGATCGTAGGAGAGCATGGGCATTAACAACTCTTTTGGAAAGTTTTAGTTTCCAGCAAAAAGGAGGTGCTCAATAAATGGTAATGCCTCTTCCATAAATGGGCCCATGGTGCAGCAGCTATAATTTCTAGAGAACTGCAGAGTTTCAAGGCACATGCATAGTGTAGGGGACTTTCAGCAATGGCAACTGGGCATTTTCACATTGCTTCGACTAACTCACATCAGTTATTTGGATTTACAAGAAAAACCAGAACCTTGGCGTCTGAAGTTGAGTTGGAAGCCATTCTGAGTTTGGTGGTGTGATCCCTAGGCATCATGGAGACAAGCTGTTGTATCACAGATCCCAAACATGGGTTCATTTATTTATGTCCTGCTCTATGATGAAAAAGACTTGAAACAGGTATCTGGACCATGGTGAGGCCAAGTCCACACCCGACCAGAATATTCCATTCTGAACTCAGAGAGCAGCCTGCACAGTATGTATGGCCAAGTGAGTTTTTCATTAACTGGGGTGAGTTATTGGCATGGGGACCATCTAGTGAAAAAGGCTAAATTTATGCCACACGTTGTTTCCCTGGGAGCCCAAACTATTTCATACAGATTACCTCATTGATCTCCAAAGCCCTTGTGTGAGATTTAGAATTATTATTTCTTTTTCATCTTGACACTCAGTCTGTAGGAAGGCAATAAATACTACATTCTGATGTTTATGATGTGGGACTGAGGACTATGTGGGTAAAATTTGTATTGCAGCTCTAGTCTCAGACAGGAGCCCAGAGCAGGGAGATGAGTAAAAGTTTGGTCTAACCGGCTATCCTGGGCATGTTTCCTGAGCCCATCTACCTTCAGCTCCTACTGGCATGGGGGACCACATTTTTTTTTCCTGCTTCCTTCTTCTCCTGGGAGAGCATACCCCCGATCAGACACAGGGAGATGGAGAGGAATGGGCACACAGGGAGACACCCATCACACTGATGGTACAACTCTAAAGTGAAGATCCATGAATTTCTGGGAACAAGAGCTCCTTGGTACCATCTTGGATACAGATGCCTGACAGATCTATTCTTAGGGAGCCTGGACCCCATTGCTGCTCCAGTTCTCAACTTTCCAAAAGATTCTGTCTTCATCATCACTACACATATAGACCTGAGACCAGTTCTTCTCCTGTGTGTGTGGAGGGGGGGAGGGGGGGTGTTGGGGGTAGAGGAGGAGTAGAGAATTCCAAAGGATCTTTGTTCCTTATAGCCAAATATGCTCAACACAAACTCTGATAAGCTGATTGACAATGGTCAAGGCTTGGGAAGCCCAAACAAGAAACTATTCAGATAGCCCATTGCTCTTGAGCATCTGTCTGCTTAAAAACAAACACCAGGTAGCAGGGACAGAGTCAAGGTATCCCAGAACCCTCTCCTTTTGTCTGTCTTCTCCCCAAAGTTCTACACTGTTTTAGGGCACCTCTATTTCTTCAAGCACAGAGACTCAACCTGCCCCCAACTCCTTATTTGTTTCAACAAACATTCACTGGGCACCTACTAGTCTAGGCACTAGGGCTACTGGAGTGAATGAGATGGACTCAGTCTCTGTCCTCCAAGACTACAGTCTGGAAGGAGAAACAGACTATTAAATATACAAGTACATTATAATGTTGTGTGACCTAACAAAGGAAATTGTGGGTAGAGGGAACCACAAAGCAGGCGAAGCACATTCCTGGCTTGAGGAAATCATGGAGGGCTTGCTAGAGAAAGTGGTGCCTAAGCCAAGGCCTGGAGGAAAGATTGTGGTCACTCAAGGAGGAGGCAGAAGGGTGTTTGAGGCAGAGGAAGCTGCACTTGCAAAGGCCAAGCCACACCAGAGTCCCTTGAGCAATCAATCTGGTTAAGGTAACACAATCAAGGGTCCTTCACAGGGGTGCCCCTGTGGGAGACTGAACTAGGCATGCTCCTAAGTTCCTTCTCATCCATAGAGTCCTGATTCTTGGTGAAGCCTTGAATTCAGTCTGAGTCCACCTCAGAGCTGATCTAAATTTCCAATCTGGGCCCAGAGAATTTTTCTGTCAGAAAAGCAGAGCAAACCAACACAGCCCCACTCAGAGGGTCAAGTCACCCAGCCCTACGGCCAAGTGCAGGGGCTGTGACCCTAAACTCTGGCATATCTGCTGCTGGTGCAGGACAGAACACACCAGGACATGGCTTCCTCAAGGGGCAGGGTCACTGAGAGTCTCCCAGAAGAGGGATAATGGCACATTTCCCCTAAGGGTCTACCTTCCACCATAGACTATCACCCTGAGGTATGTCTAAGAATTGATCCCACACATCTCACCGGCCCAGAATAGGGAAACACAAGATCTGGACTTTGTGCAGCCAGGCATGTATGTGGCAGAGAGAATTCAGCTTTCTACTCTGCTCTGATGTAGAGACCCCCACATGCCTGTGCTTGTGTGTGTGTGTGTGCGTGTGTATGCATGCACACCCACACACCCTTCTTTTCTGTCACAGTGCTATGAGCGAAGTGGGCTGAATCTGCTTTGTAAAAGTCAGAAGTTCCCACTGCAGGTTAGCAGGGGAAAGATAGCCCAGGCCACAGAATCCAGCTTATGCCCCAAAACAAGTGTTCACATATGTCAGGAGGGTACTATTTTTATTACCCCCTTTTACAGGTGAGGAAACTGAGGCCCCAAGTAACTTGCCCTAACTCACCGAGCTAAGAAGTAGGGAGCTATGATTCTGCTAATCTGCTACTGGAGGTCAAGGGCTAGAGGTCAACAACGACATCTGTTTAACTTCCCCCGTGGGGCCCTAATCTCAGCACCACCGGAGGCCTCATCCGCACACCTTGTAAGTGGGTTTTAATGCTGACCTGCATGTTCCATAGCTCTTTACTTCTGCTCCCACCACTTCACCCTCTGCAGCTGAGGCTCCGGACCTAACGGAGCAGCTTGAATTGCAAATGTTTGTTGAATAAAATAACGACTAAAGGAGAGTTCTTTTTGGTTTCCTTGCCCTTCCACTTCCACCTCTTCCCTGGACTCCTCTCCCAGAGCTTCCTACCTCCCAAGACACACTGACCTCTACAGAAGATAGTCCCTTCCACTTTCTGCCCCTCTCCACCACCACCACGGGTTCCTCCCCCACCTCTCCACCACTCCCAGTCTTGGTTGGACTCTAGGTTAAAACTGCAGCCCTGCCCCTCACTACCTCACTGACTTTGTGCAAAATTCCTTAACCTCTCTGAGTCTCCACCAAGCTAAGAGCCCTAACTTCTAAGACTATGCATCAACAAAAGCAAGGTAGAAAGTCACTTGACAGTGCCCAGCCCATAGCAGGTGCTTAAAGGGTGTTTGTTCTCCTCCTCTCTCCCCTCCAAGCATAAACCTTTGGACTTTCCGACCTCCACTCCCTCTATTCAAACATAATTCCTTTCCTTAAAATATCTAGAAGGCACATGATTTTTTTTATTTTGGCTTAGAAGCAGTTCTAAGCCACCACACATCATTGCAAAGCCATAAAACAATTAGCAATAACTCCGCTATCAAATAATTAATTATATGGGAGTATAAATGTGTGCCCAAGGCTCCAATTACAGACTTATAAGAGGATTTATAAGCTTGTAGTTCTCTGAAGGCTTGAACCAAATGGTTTCCTGGAAACTCGAGGGAGAGAGTCACACAGCTGGAGGCTACTTCCGCCTAGAGGTTATGCCGCGGGGCAGTGGCCAACAGGATTCAGGCCTGGAAAAGCTGGCACCAAATTCCAGTGATTGAAGTCCGAAGCCACTGGTTTTTCACCAGGGCAGCTCTGGAGCAAGGGCTTGCAAATGGGTGAGTAGAAATCTGGAAAGATTAAGAGCCCAGTGCAAAATCAGGGTGGTCTTAAGGAATGAAATTCATGAGTTCCGTTTTTTCTACCTTGGACCCAAGCTGCATGACCACAATAGAAGTCAATGAGTATGAGTTCTTGGAATTTTCTTGCTGGTTAGAAGGCAAGCTCCCCAGTTCTTCCTTCATTCCTCTGCCAACTAAGATTTTTAGATCAACACTAGAAATATCCCAAGGGCCCTCTTCCCTCTATCTTTAAGCCCTTCAGAGTACTTCAGCAAAATCTTTGACTCAGATGACTTACCAAGAAGGGCCCTTTACTTAGGATTTCCCAAACACTAAACATTCTATGGAAACCCGAAGATAAATCAACATGTTTGGAAAGCTAAAAGTTAAGATGTTTCAGTTCCGTCCAATTTCCCTTAAGGGTCTAATCCTTGAATTTTAAAGCAAATACATCTTTAGTTTGTAATATGTTATTCTTATGTAGTCTCTCCAGACTTCTAACTTTTAAGAAAAAAGGTTGGAGATAAGTCGAATGGTTTCTATTTACTATAACTTAATAACACAAAGTTTGACTAGAGCGTAATGGGAGTGACTTTTGGAGCAAACACTCCAAAACTTTCATAATAGAATAAGTGTTGTCTTCAACATGGTCACCTTCAGAGACATGTTTCAGTTTGGAAGGGGTTGCAAGAGCCCAAACACATTCTGTAAGTCTTTCTTGAAGACTGCTTTCAAGGCCCGTTTACAAGACACTCTTAAAAATCTACTTTGGACTCCAAATGGCATGACATGACTTGTCTACTCTGTACTAGTCTCCAGATTCGACCACAGATGGTTTGTGTCGATTTCCAAACATCAAATCCACCTCCAGAAGATTAAGATTTGCCATCTTCAAGGGTGTGCTGACATCAATAAAGCGCTGTGGGCTCCAAAGATCATTCTCAAGAAAAAGTTCCTAAATCTGAACAGTGGAAGCATTGTTTGAAAGTGAACCTTTCCCGGGTGGTGACTTGCAAGACCACATACCTCATTTGTATGCACCGAGTCACAAAATGCCAGACCTGGAAGAGGCTGGATGGCTGGGCTGGGACTAGGGTGACAGGCGGGTCCCTGAGAATGAGCACCTCCATGGAATCTGGGTCCCGGGTGCCTCATTGTCCACACCCTAGTCCCAGCCCTGCATCAAGACTTTCCAGCTCAAGTTTAGGCTGTTCCTCGCTGCCCCATGGGTTTGTTAAAAGTATCAATCATGGTATTTTATATTCACATCTTGTGAATGGGATTCTAAAGAGAGATAATAGCAACAGAAAGAGAAGGCCACTGTGCAGGCGTATGTTGGATTGACCACCTCCCGCAACCTGGTAAGATGTTCAGTGATCCTAATGAAATGAGCTGGCCTCAAGATGCAATACAGTGAAATGTATTGTAACTGAGAAATATATTATTCCTGTTATCATGGCCAGAGGTAGTCACTGGAGCCACCCTTCTGCCTTGCAGACTGTGCTGAGAATCACCAATGCACTCTTTTTTTTTTTTTTAATTTAAACTGTTACTAGTATTGGTTTGTATGAATTCTGGCCTATTACTAAACACTGTAGAGTATTCTGCTGTATTTATTGAGAAAGAGAGGGAGAGAGAGAGAGAAGCAGAAAGAGAGGGAGAGAGAATCCCAAGCAGGCTTTGCACTCTCGCATGAAGCCCAATGTGGGGCTCGAACTCAGGAACTGTGAGATCATGACCTGAGCTGAAACCAAGAGTCGGATGCCTAACTGACTGAGCCATCTAAGTGCCCCAAGAAAATGTGCTTTGCCAGAGACTGGTGGAAGTTGAAAAGAAGGAAGAGTTTGGAGGAAGTCTGAGAGCTGAACTGATTGAAAGCAAAATTCTCAACCTCATGTGACTAAACTGGCCACCTTGCAGGTATGCAATAGAGGTGGGATGGCTTTTGGGGTGATGGTGTAAAGGTTCCTACCATGAGCTGCAGACCACACTACCCCCTGTCCGTTTCAATAATTGGGTCTCTAGAATTCTATGACACCAGCTTATAGGATGAAGATCTTCATAACAGGGAGGTTACCACATTCTCTAAATAAACCATTAGCTTCTGTCTTTTTGCCTGTTTTGATAGAGCACGTTTTCTTAGGTTTGGTTTGGTTTTTTATCAAAATCTTAAGCCCTGTTGATGCATGGAGTCTTCCTGATTTTCCAGGGGAGACACTGACTTCATATGTAGTTCTCACCTCAACAGGAACAGGTTTTGCCTTTGCGTCAAGATTCCTGAACAGCAGTAGGCACTGATGAGGCAAAGAAGGGGTGTCTCAGTAAATCTTCATGAATAGTCTATTATGCAAGAATTCAGATCTGAGTTTTATAAAAGAGGAAACCGGAGTCCTGGAAGTTCTGGTTGTTCAAGGTCTAACAGCTTTGCCTGTGACAAGTAGACATTTCTCCCCAGGTTGGATGGTGCCAAAGCATAGGCTTTTTCCATTCTACCCAGATATATGGGGTGTCCTCGTGTGTATAAATACTGAAATCCACATGCTGATGTTTCACAGGGCACCGTATAATCCAAAAAAACTACTAAAACTTATCAAGTGGTAGCCACGTGCCAAGCCTACCCATCATAAACTCATGTTACCCTAGAAAGTACTGTTATTATCCCTACTTTTTGGATAAAGAAACTGAGGTATAGGGATTTCAAGTGACCTGTGCAAGGCACACAGCTAGTAAGTAGTAAATGCAGGGTTTAAATCCAGACTTTCTGTCATCAGTTAACCACTAGACCATACTGCCTCTGTCATACCTAATGGTGAAGAGTCACTTTACATTTCTCTAAATCATCCATAGCTGTTAGCATCATTCTAGGCCCACAGTAGGGAAGTAATAAACATGGTATTAATTGGTAAATATGGGAAGGATCGTGGAGAGGAGGAAACGGCTGATGACTGAGTGGGAAGTTAACTAGAACAGTCCTGTGGGATGGTCAGCGATCAGGGATGTCTTAGGGCCATGCAAAACCAACGGGGATTCAACACCCTTTGAGGAAAAGCTGTGGTTGTCCAAATACCTTTTCATTCCCAAAACCTAGACACAGGCTCGGAGGAGGAGAGAGCTTCTAAGGAACCCCTCCAGATCTGAAAATCTGGTCGTACCTGTCTGCTCTGATGCTACTGAAGGATTAAATCAGCTTCTTTGTCTCTTCAATTCATTGAGTAAATATTTTCTGAGAAATAACTCCATTCTAGGCGCTAGAGACAAGTGCATGTAACGGAGCTTACATTCTGGGGGAAGGATCAGAGTAATGAGTAATATATGATATGTTAGGTGGAGTTAAATGCTATAAATTCTGAGTTAAAGTGATGGGTGGGCAGTGGGTGGGTGGTGGGGCTTATATTAAATAAAGAAGTCAGAGATTCCTCTGTTCAGGTTGAGCAGAACCTGAATGAAATGAGAGGGCAAGCAATGCTAATGGGGAAAGGGTATTCAGGCAGCCATGCAAAGGTCCTGGGGGTTATTCAAGCAAGATCCAAGAGGTCCTGTGAACCTTCAGCATGAGCATAACTCAGTCTGCTGAGATCAAAACCAGAGTCAAAAGGGATTTGAAAGTTCCCACGTGGCTCTCCGAACTTGGTCAAGGCAGACCTGGTTGATTTGTTTGCATCACAGGAAAAAAAGCAGGTATGTGATTAAGAACAGCTCATATCTCAGGGCACTTGGGTGGCTCAGTCAGTTGAGCCTCCGACTTTAGCCCAGGTCAGGATCTCATGGTTCCTGAGTTTGAGCCCCACATCAGGCTCACTGCTATTAGCACATAGCCCACATTGGACCCTCTGTCCTCCTCTCTCTGCCCCTCCCCCATTTGTGCACATGTGGGTGCCCACTCTCTCTCTCTCAAAAATAAATAGAACAAATCAAAAAAGAACAACTTATACCTTTATTTTTATAGTCTTAAAGTGCTCCTACCTACACAGTCCCTCGGACCCTCACAACCTGGTAAGGTGGGCTTCTCTCACATGGTAAAGAAACCACGGTGGGGAAAGGTTAAATGGCTGGCCCAAGGTCACATAGCTACATCCAGGTTCAGATCCAGCACTTCTGCCTGCATTCTCCTCTCTTCAAAGCCAGGCTTCATCTTCTCTCCCTGCAACCACCCTCTGGCCCAGAGCCTGCCAGAGTCCTCTAGAGCCACAATAAATGCCACTCGATGCTATTGATGAAGACTGTCCCAAAGGGTGTCAAAGGGGACTTCCTGGAAGAGCAGAAGTGGCAAGAGCAATCGGAATCTGTCTGGGGCTAAGCAGGGTATTGAGTCTATTCCTGGCATCCTACAGATCGAAATTCTAAGACCCAAAGAGGAAAATGACCTCCCTAAGTTCCCAGAATGAACAGAGATCTCAACAGTCTATGCCCAGTTCCTCTGTACAACTTCCCTGGGAAAGAATATCTATATGTATTCCACCTATTTGAAAAGACATGAAGCAAAGCAATTAAGAAATTAGGAACTTGGTTCCAGAGTCAGGCAGCCAGCCCTTGATCTGAAACCGTCCTACTTTTTCTCAATGTGGTTTAGGTAGAAACATATTCTTTGAGAACTTAGGTGGAGTTTTTTGCTTGTTTTTGTTTTTAACACTATTTCTTTAGGGCAGTGTTAGCTTTACAACAAAACTGAGAGGAATAGACAGAGATTTCCCACACACTCCTTACACCCACACAGGCGTAGCCTCCCTATTATCAGCACCACCTGCCACATTGGTACATTTTTTCCCCCAAGGATGAATCTACAATGACACATTGTAATCACCCCAAGTCCATGTTTTACCCTATGATTCATTTTTGGTGTTAGTACATTCTATAAGTCTATAAATATGTAATGACACAGATTCGCCATTAAAGTATACAAAATGGTTTGAGTGCTTTACCTGTTCACGTCCCCCTCTACACCTCCAGCCTATCCCTCGCAATCACTGATCTTTTTCCTGTCTCCATAGTTTTGCCTTTTCCAGAATGTCATATGGTTGAAGTCATATAGGATATAGCCTTTTCAGATTGACTTCTTTCACTTAAGTATTAATGCAGTTAAGTTCTGTCCATGTTTTTTCATGGCTTGATGGCTCCTTTCTTTTTAACAGGAATAATATTCTACCCCCTGGATGTACCGCAGCTTCCTTATCCATTCACTTACTGAAGGACATCTTGGTTGCTTTAGAGTTTGGGCAATTATGAATAAAGCTGCTATCAACGTCCATATGCAAGTTTTTTGTGTGGACATACGTTTTCAGCTCATTCAGGTAAATACTAAGGATCCCCGCTGTTGAATGGAATGGTAAGAGTATATTTAGTTCTGTAAGAAACTGCCCAATTGCCATCCAAAGTGCCTGTACCATTTTCACTCTTACCCCCAAAGACAGAGAGTTCCTGTTGCCCCACAACCTTGTTAGCACTTAGTGTTGTCAGTGTTCCAGATTTGGGCCATTTTAATGGGGGTCAAAACTTGGTTTTCACATCTGTAAAATGGAACTATTTTACAGTGCTTGTGGAATGGTATTGCTGTGTTAAATAAGGTCATGTAGATAGCATTTAGCACAGCACCTGGCACAGAGCAGCTGGTTAGTAAGAGGCAGCTGCTGTGCTCTTATTATTCCTATTATTAATATTAAATGCCTACTATCTACCCAACAGTTTGCATGTATTGCCTCTGTCCATTAAAAAAGCCATGAAAGGTAAATGTTATCACCAAATGCAGATGGAAACAGTTCTCTCAACAGCTGAACTCAAGGAACTTGCCCAGGGGGTATGGGCAGTTCTCAGAAAAATCTCCTAATGGCTGTGTGTTTTCATGACCGCACCCACAGTGACTTTGCTCCTCTAGGGTAGCATGTGTGGGGAGCAGCAGAAGACTATGCTGTCTTTTGTTCTCAGGCAAGGTGTGTTGAGGTCTCAATGTCCCTCTAGAAGGGAGAGGCCACATTCTGTGGCAAAGGGAAAGAACATGAGCTGCCAGCACATTCCATGTTAGGACTTCCTCTTTGTTTAGAAACTGTTCTGCCTTGATTTGTTTGTTTCTTTTAAAGAATAGGGAGACCCTCTTCCTTGACATCTGAATGAGATAAGAGAATGTTGTTCTACATGGGCCCCATGGTACCATTACTCTGCCCCAGGATCAACAGTGAAGGGGATCAGAGCCACTGTCCCCATGGAGCAGTAAGTCACTGAGTGGTGTTTTGTTTTGTTGTTTGTTTTTTTGAAAGAGAGTGAGCAAGCGAGGGGGCACAGTCAGCAAGGGGCAGAGAAAGAGGAAGAGACAGAATCCCACGAGGAGCAGCGAGAGAGAGAGAGAGAGAGAGAGAGAGAGAGAAGTGAGGTTCACCCAAAGCAGAGCTTGAGCTCACCCATGTGAGACTCGAACTCATAAACCATGAGATCATGACCTGAGCCAAAGCCTGAGGCTTAACTGACTGAGCCTCTCAGGTGCCCATAACCCACTGAGTCTTAACAGGAAATCAAGGTCCCCTCTGTCATCACCCCAGAGGTTAATGAGTGATGGCAGATGGAAGGTGCTGCAGGTGGAAGTTCAAAAGAGTAGCCATGCTGTTTGCGTGTGAGAAGGATTAAAAGGCAAAGGAAACCCTTCTCTGTCTCCTAGGGCCATCTTTTCAAATGCAGAAATTGGAAGAACTGTCTGACTGAAGGGATGAGGGCCCTGGTTAGACAGAGCCCCACAAGCCAAGGCTACCGGGTCCTAAAGTGGGGGAACAAGGACACCCCTCTGCACCACGTTGCATTGCCACTTAATCTCAACATTCTGGAATAGTCTTTTCCAAATGATGAGCCAGGTTCAAATGACAAACCCAATTGTATCTCTTAGATATGATCTAATTTATTGGCATAAAACATATAACATACAATTTATCACTGTAACCATTTCTAAGTGTAGAGTTCAATGGAATTAAATACACTCATAATATTGGGCCAACATCACCACTATCCATCCTCATAACTCTTTCACCTTATAAAACTCAAATACCATACCCGTTACACAACAACGCCCCATTCTCCACACACACACCCCCGCCCAGCCCCCGGAAGCCACCATTCTACTTTCTGTCTCTGTGACTCCCACCACTGTAGGGACCTCATATAAGTGGAATCACAGAGTACCTGTCCTTCTGTGGCCGGTTTATTTCACATAGCATAATGTCCCCAAGGTTCATCCATGTTGTAGCTTGTGTCAGAATTTCCTTCCTTCTTAAGGCTAAATAATATCTCATTACCTATACATATGTATATGTACGTATATTTGCACATTTGCACACACACACACACACACACACACACACTCCAAATTTTTTCGTTCATTCATCTGTCAACGAACCCAGGGGTTGTTTCCACTCTTTTGGTTATTGTGAATAATGCTGCTATGAACATGAGCCCACAAATATCCCTGAATCTTTGCCTGTAATCCTTTTGGATATATGCCCAGAAGTGGAATTACCAGGTCATATGGTAGTTCTAATTTTAATTTCTTGAGGAGCCTCCATACTGCTCCTCGTAGCAACTGTCACATTTTACATGTCTACCAACAGCACACAAGGATTACAGTTTTTCCACATCCTCACCAATACTTGTCATTTTCTGTTTTTAGGAGAGTAGCCATCCTCATGAAGTTCTAGAACATTCTTCCATTTATTTATTTACTGGAAGAATTTTTGTTTTTAGAGCAGTTTCCGTTCATGACAACGCTGAGAGGAAGGCACAGAGGGGCTGGGGGGCTACGGAAGAATACAGGAGGCTAAAGAGATAAGACAACAAAATGCAACATACGATCCTTCATTGGATCCTGGATTTAAAATATTTAAAAACTGAAACAGCAACGGGGTGGCTCAGTCAGTTGAGCATCTGGCTCTTGACTTTGGCTCAGGTCATGATCTCAAGGTTCGTGAGTTCAAGCCCCATGTTGGGCTCTGCACTGTTGGTGCAGAGCCTGCTTCAGATTCTCTCTCTCCTTCTCTCTCTGCCCCTCTCCTGGACTCTCTCTCTCAAAATAAATAAATAAACTTAAAAAACCTGAAATAGCTATAAAAGGCATCACTGGGACAACTGGAGAAAGGAGATCGTGGCCAGATCACACGTTGCTAATGGCTCTCTACCCATGCTACGTTCACTAAGTGTGACAGTCATATGATGGCTGTGAGGGAGATGCTTGCTAACTCAGTTAGGCTGCAGGCAACTCTCACGTGGTTCAGCAAAAATAAACAAGTAAATAAGGGTGGATACGTACACACACAGAAAGAGCACAAACATGGCAAAAATGTTAGCAGTTCATAAACCTAGGGGAAGGGCAGAGGGGTGCTCATTGACCTATCCTTGCAAATTATTTGAAGATCCGAACATTTTTTTTTAATGAGGGTTAGGAGACTCCTAGAGCAAGTCTACTCTTTGCCTGTCCTTGAGGTGATTTTTCTCACTGGGTGACTTGTGACTTTATTACTGCCTTATATCCACTTTGGATCAAGGGTGTGGAATATAAATAATTTTTAAATAGCAGCTTCTTTCCAGACACGCTTAGTGGAGGCAGTGGAAGGTGTGATTAAAAACAAAAACAAAAACCACAGTTGCCTTGTCATTTAAAAATAAGAATACATACTCTACAAAAGACAAAACTATAGGAGCAGAAACCTGAACAGAGGTTGCCAGGGCCTGAAGGCAGGGGAGGAGACTGACCACAAAAGGGCATAAAGGGAACTTTTCAGGATGATGAAAATCTTCTAGACCCTAATTATGTCGTAGTGGCACAACTATCTACATTTGTCAAAACCCCAGAACTGTACACCTAAAAAAAATGTGCCTATCACTGTGGACACACTACAGCTCAATAGGCCTACCAGAAAAAAATGGAAAAACACTATTTTTTTTTATCATTATGCCCATATTTCTTCCTACTGGCTTGAAGGGGGCCCTCCCCAACCAGGATTGTGTATTTGCCCCAGGCAGGAAAGAAAGCTGAGAAAGCACTAATGGAGAAAGGCAGACAACGGAAGCCAAAAGAGGAAATTAGTGAGGAAGCAAGGTCAAGGGCACCAAACCTGGAATGAAAGCTACTTTTCAGGGGGGAGGCCATTGTTGGACTGTTTTCTAGAGGCAGGATGCATCTCCTCCTGTTCTTGAGTCCCTGCGGGGACCTGGGTTTCTGGGTGCCAGTGCCTCCAGGGCAGGGAGAGGGGAAGGCTTCAGGCACCGTTTGCCTCCAACTTCTGTCCCACCAACCGCCATTGGGGCCACCCTCCTCTGTCACTGTTGCCCACATGTTTGAATTGGACACAAAAACAAGGACCTGTTGTCAGGAAACCTTCAGGGGGAGTGTTCATGCTTTTAGTGGAAGAAAGCATCTTGCCTTTTTTTCTTATACACATTCAGTAAACATTTACCACAGGCAGTGCACTCAACATCCTCCGACGGTTAAAGAACATATCATAATAGATTAAGATTCAGTAGAATCATAGCATTTTCAGTCTAGAGGACACTGGGGATCACCATGTGATACCTTTATTTCATAAGTAGGAAATCGAGTGTTCTGGATGGAATGCTTGCGTTTCCCCCCTAAATTCACATGCTAAATCCCAGCCCTCAAAGAGATGGTGTTAGGAAGTGGGGTCTGGGAGATGACTGGCTCATGTGGGTAGAGCCTCATGAACAGAATACGTCACAGGAATGGGTCTTATAGTCCCTTACATGAAAAGACATAACAAGATGATCTTTCTCTCTAGTATGAAAATACAATGAGAGATAGCTGCCTCTAAACCAGCAAGAAGGTCCTCACCAAGAACTCGACCACACTAGCACCCTAATCTCAGACTTCCCACTTGCAGAACTGTGAGAAATAAGTGTTTGCTGTTCAACCACCCCAGTGTGTGGTGTTTCAAGAACCCAAACACACTAAGACACTGAGGTCCAGAGAAAGGCAAAAACTCGCCCAAGACTGTGCATCGGGTTAGCTGGTGAGTAAGAACAAAAGTCAGTGGCCTCTTCACAGATTTACAAATTACACGTGGCCGACATCCTGAGAGGCAGAACCAGCTGATGGGGAGAGCTGGAGCTTCTGGGCTAGATGCATTCAGAAGAAAGCTCAGCCTCTCAATTGCTGGGTGATGGTGGGTCTCAGTTCCTTATCTGTAAAATGGGGGTGACAGTCCCTTCATTGTAGGGTCTCTGGTAAGAACAGTTTATGTAGGGTCCCTAATGTAGAGTAGGCTACTCTTATTAGCCATTGTGGGAGACACTGGCAGTCGGGACCAGCCACAGGGCAATATCTACCTTTGGTAAGATTCCAGAAAGAAAACCAGGTAAGAAGGAGCAGAGATTCTGATGAATTTCACCCACATCACAACTCTGCCTGGAGCCAGTCAGTGATAAAACTAGTTCAATGTGTTGGGATGAATCTGTATTAGAAACATGTTCTAAATGAAGTTTTATAATTAATGCTGTTCTCTGAAAGGCAGAGGAGGGCAGGCTTTCTGACAGCAAAAACGTTCTCTGAATATTTGAAAAATGCACACAGCATAGGCAATACATTATTTAAAACTATCTGGAAACCTAAATTAATGGAAAGTTCCAATTCTGACTACGTGATGCAGGCAGGGAGGCACCTTCGGGTCCCTAGAATCACTTACACTGGGCTCCAATGTCAGGTGGAGGTCCTTTAGGAGTCTGCCTTAAAGAACAGGTGATATTGTGTTATTTACCAAATCAACATGTGCATATGTAAATGAAGGCCTGGGGGTGGCCCAAAACAGATTATTCTCCAAGAGATCAAAAACTACATTTGCATCCTTCTTATGACAGTCTGGTCTTGCTTGCTTCTGGAGCAGGTTGGATTCCAAAATCCATTCCTCTTCTGTGTGCTTCCCATTCCTAAGCATACAGAATATGCAGGCAATTTACTCTTTGTCCATGCTTTTGCTCCAGGCTGGGGCAGCTGGTTCTGACCTGCAGAAATGGTGAAGGGAGATAAGTTCTCTAGAGACTGTGTCCCGAATGGACAGAGAGACTCTTTCTCAGCTCTACACAGTATAGAGCTGTCCCTGGCCAGGCTCTATGGGCCAGCTTAGCAGGTATGGTCCCGGCCGCTCTGAACAGGTCTCTGGTTCCTCCATCCTTTGCTCCTCTACGAACCCCTCACCTTTCCTTCACTGGCTAGGAAAGTGAGCACCGTGCCCCACCCCTCTGCATCAAAGTAACACCGGCCAGTAGCCACTGTAGGTAGGTTGGACCCTCGTCCCTCCATGGTGTTTTCATAAACATGGAAGGTGGGCAACATGATGGATCAGAGGCTGGGCTCCAGACACAGTGTCTGGGTTGAGTCCCGGCTTAGCTCAGTTCCTGATGCACAAGCTAACATCCCTACACCTGCCTTCACTTTGCATCTGTAAAATGGAGATAATGGCAATAATAATAGCAAACACTCCCGTGTGTCTTCTCCCCAGCAGACACGGTTTGGAGCACCCCACATATGTCAACCATCTAATCCTCACACAGCAATGGAAGTCACTAGTGCTATTCTCCTCTGCCCCCTACCTCACCATGAGGACTAAACAAATTCATACTCACGAAGGGACTGGAACAGCTCCTGGCCCATAACAATCAGTAAATCTTAGCTATTATTACATGAGATGATTTTAAAGGTCATGCAAATATTCTTTTTAAAGGTCATGGGATGTGAGCAATGAACCAGGACATTGATTTTTCCCTGTTGACCTGTTTGGAAACTGGTACCAAATTCAGGAAAGAGGAGGCACCCTGTGGAATTTGAGTTTAGCATCTTAACATGGGGATTATTGTTCCCACCTTTACCCATTGTTAATGTAATCAATACCCTTCTCTAATATACGAAAGAAAGAAAGAAAGAAAGAAAGAAAGAAAGAAAGAAAGAAAGAAAAAGAGAGAGAAAGAAAAAAAGGTGGAAAGAAAAAAGAAAGTTACTGCATAGTATGTATTTATTAGAAAGGAATCATATACTTTGCCTACAATTTCATTGATTATTATTACCTAAGTTAAGAACAGAGGGGCGCCTCGGTGGCTCAGTTCGTTAAGCGCCTGACTTCACTCAGGTCATGATCTCATAGTTATGGTTTCGAGCCCCATGTTGGGCCCTGGGCTGACAGTTCAAATCCTGAAGCCTGCTTCAGACTCTGTGTCTCCCGCTCTCTGCTCCTCCCCCGCTTGCACTCTGTCTCTCTGTATCTCAAAAACTGAATAAACGGTAAAAAAAAATTTTTTTAAAGAAAGAATAGAGATAAGAGACACCTAGATATCTGTCGATTAAGTGTCTGACTCTTGATTTCAGCTCAGGTCATGATCTCACATTCATGAGTTTGAGCCCCACATTGGGCTCTGTGTTGATAGTATGGAGCCTGCTTGGGATTCTCTCTTTCCTTCTCTCTGTCCCCCATCTCAAAATAAATAAATAAACATAAAAAAAAAAGAATAGACACGATATCTAAGTAAAGATACGGAGTCAATTTTAAGAAAGATTAAGTAAACAACAGCATAGACATTAAAGAGATTCAGCAAAAATCACTAAAGGAGAACATAGATGCCCAAACACTGGACAATACTGCTCTAGACCCCAAACAGTGCCTACTTTTAGCAGCTGTCTCCCGTGCTCTCCTTTCTTTCTTTCTTTCTTTTTTATTATTAATTAAATAGTTTATTACCAAGTTGAATTTTTTTTTAAACAAATGCCCGTCTCTCCCTGGTTCAGCAGTCCAGAAAGAAGTGGCTAGGACCCATCCCATTTTCTGCCTGAAACCTGCCTCTCCTTTTCAGTGCATGCTGTTTCCTGGGTCAAGGCTATACCCTCAGGAAAAGGCAAAGGGTGTGTTTCCCACACCCTGAACTAGAGGTGAGCCGGAGGGAGCTCCTCCCAGGAGTCACCTGTCAGGGCGCACACTAACTGCATGGGTCAGGACCCAGAGTGGGAGACGCCGTCTGTCCCGCAAATGACAGGACCCCGTGGAGCCAGAAGCCCTAATCACTCCTCTGGCACCTGAACATCACTCCCCACTGTACTGTTGACAAGCTCCTTTTTGAGGGATTTGGAAGCCACTCAAGCTGTTGGCTAGAGCCCTTCGAGACAGAGGGAAGGGGTTGGCCAGGCGTGCTACACCTGTCCTTGAAAATATTTACATATAGGTAACTCTTCAGCTTTTCAATAAGATCCTGAATCATGAGGAAGTTGTTGAGGCTCTGGAAGGTCTGTAAACGCCGTGGTCAAGGGTTTTGTTTGCCCCTGCAATAAAGCACGTGGACGTGCCAGTCAGCTCATGTTCTACTCGTGTTATTGGGAAACCAGGGTGGGTGGCCCGGTGTGCACTGAGCTGGGCCTCACCTTGCAGCCACCCAGGCTGCTGTCTTTCCAGCTCCATCCCACATCCCCTCCGCAGATTTCATTTCATTCCCAGAGGAAAACATGTATAGAAAACACAAACAATTTCCCTTTGAAGGGTTCCAAAACCTGTGTCACCAAAAACTAGAATTCCCGGTCTCTCGGGTTTGCAGGCTCACCGTGCTTTGTTATTGTTTTCACTCCTGCCCAGGACACTCACGTGAACCCCAAGAACAACCACTCTGCCTCCATGAATCCCTGCTGCCTCGGGGTTCAGACTCATTTCTTGGCCGCTCACAAGGTACCCAAGACTCTGCCAAGGGCTTTTCAAGCATCGTCTCATGCAGACCTTACGATGACCTTTGAGTTGGGTTTGTTTTTCCTGAGTAACGCCAGAAATCACGCAAGAAGAGTCTGGAGTTCAAGTTCAGGCCTCTTGCAATGGCTCCACGTGTTATCAATATTTCTGCTTTTCCTTCTTTCCTCCTTGCCCTCCTTCTCCCAGCAAACAGAGGTTCAAAGAACATAAAGCAACTTACCCCAAATCATGAAGCCAGTTAAAAGAAAGGATGGGATTTGAAACCAAGAGTGTCTGCCTCCCAAACTCGGCCACTGCAGATAGAATCTCTCTGTGGATGGACTAGGCCAGCGCAGCCTCAGAGACACCAGCAAGACCTCTGGCCCACCCTCTGCCTGTGTCCCAAACACAGGGGAGGCTTGGGCCCGTCACTGGCAGCCAGGTGACTGCAGGATGAAAAGGGTCTGGGACCCTCATCTCCTGGACATCAGCTCACAACCTCCGCCTGATACAGCTTCTGGTCCTTCTCACCCCAACAGACCTTCGCCCTGGGATCTCAAACTCCCGACCCTGCTTATGCAGGGCTGCCAGATGTAGAGAAAAGAAAAATCAGAACTCCCAGTAAAATTTGAATTTCAGATACACAACTTTGTGCTGTAAGTACAGACATCCATTCAATGGAATAGCAGGCAAGGGAGCAGAGGTGATTCATTAAGATAGTATTATCACAGTTCTTTGATCTCCCAAGAAACAAACTGTGTAAGCATAAAACATTATGACCTTAGTAGACTGTTATTATTTTATGTTTATAGTTGAGATTGACCTAGTCTTAATACAGTAAAATGATATAGTTGTTAACCAAGGATATAAATAAACATAAAGCAAGATTTTAAAGACTGTAATGCAGATAAGTTATTTTGCAGCACAGCACTAAGAATCGATGTCAGCATATAGGACAATTCTTTTTCTCACATGATTTACAGTAGCAAGAAGGATAAAAGTAAGCTTTTTTTTTTTTAGTGTTTGTTTATTTAGAGACAGAATGTGCACAGTGGAGGGGCAGAGAGAGAGGGAGAGAGAGAATCCCAAGCAGGCTTCACACTGTCAATGCAGATCCCACAAACCATGAAATCATGACCTGAGGCGAAATCAAGAGTCAGATGCTTAACTGGCTGAGCCACCCAGGCACCCCAGGTCTTTAAACTGTCTTATAAACCCCCCAAAAATATGAAAAACTGAACAAAAAGATGTAAAAAAAAGTGATCAGTCTCTTAATAATCACAGAAATTAGAACAATAAAACAGTACTTTTCATCTATCAAATGAATATATGAATTAAATAAAATTTAATAAAGTTGACAATGGCTAGTATTATGATGGACATGGATAGAATGTGCTAGGGACTCACATGTGGCACCAGAAGGAGTAGAACCCTCTGCATTTCCCAAGAGCAATTTGGCAAAATACATCAAAAGTCTTGGAAATAGGCCCACGTTCTGACTCAAAGACATTTCTCCTAGGAATCTGTCCTAAGGAAATAACTTGGGGTAGCTGCAAAGATTTCACTACAAAGGTGTCCACTGCAGAATTATTAATGTATCTATAATGTAATATATGTCATCATAGGTAGTTATATATGTTATTATTAGTAATAGATGTGCATATATGTGTATATACATTACCCATCATATATACACCATATTTAATATATATTTGTTGGGGCACCTCGATGACTCAGTCAGTTAAGCATCTGACTGTCGATTTCAGCTCAGGGCATAATCTCACAGGTTTGCAGGATCAAGGCCCCCATTGGGCTCTGCACTGACAGCACAGAGCCTAATTGGGGTTTTCTCTTTCCCTCTCTGCCCTTCTCCAACTCATGTTCTTTCTCTCAAAATAAATAAATTTAACCTAAACAAAATTTTAAAATAAATATGTATATTTATAAATTTATATAATGTATAGTATGTACTTTGTATACTATACATTTATATTATATATTATAAAAATATAACTAAGATTATATAAACAGATAAATTAATCTTATATTTATTAAATTCCTTATATATGTATATATATGAGTACATATATAAAATGAACACACTATAAATAAATAAAATTTGGCACACTTATTCAAAGGCAGGCATTTTAAATGATGTCATAGAGGAATATTTCAACGCATAAAAGTATTCACCTGCCTTCTTCCTTACATGGACCGGGGGCTGGAGGTGAAATAGCAAGGGTCAGGTGATCAGCCCGAGGACGAAAGCCACACGCTGAGGAAGGTGCAGAGGAAAGACCGAGGGCCGGACGCCCAGGTAACACTGTAAAGCCGCTCTACCAGTCGTGAACTTTAACTCCACACCTCTCCTCCCGCAATCTGCCTTTCTCATGGGAAGCTTTTAGAATTCTCCCTTTCAACAAAAAATACAGCACACCTATGATATTGACAACTTAAAAACTGTATGAGATCCATGCAAAGAAACATTTTAAGTCTTCCCGAAGGAACACAATGACACACTTGTCTCCTCTCCCAGCCTTCCCAGCAACGCTTCCAGACAGGTTTTGTTTTTTCCTTTTTCACAGGAAGATTAAGTGAGCTGCTCACATCCACAGAGTCACAGAGCTGAAACCCAAACCTTCGTCCAGCAGTCTCACACTTGTGCTCTGTACGGTAACCGACTCACTATCAGGGACTGATGGAAGTTAATGAAATAACAAAATATGGCTTCAAGTGTTCCTTTACCCCAAGACGATGTCTTCATGCACATTCACAATTACAGGAAGTTTCTCTTTGGGTTGGAGGACACAGTGTGAACCTTATATTTGTGTCAAGAACCATCAAACAGTGAAAGGCGATTTAGAGATTTCAGGAGTCGATGTCACTAAGATTCTAAAATGACGATTGATAAGGAAGTACCGCCGTGCCTTTGCACTTGTCGTTCCCTCCACCTGGAAAGCTTTTCCTCTACATACTGACACAACTTAGTTTCTTCACTTTTTCAAGTCTTTGCTTAAATAGTATCTTCACAGGGCGACTGGGTGGCTCCGTCGGTTGAGCGTGTGGCTTCGGCTCAGGTCATGATCTCACAGTTTGTGGGTTCGAGCCCCGTGTCGGGCTCTGTGCTGACAGCTAGCTCAGAGCCTGGAGCCTGCTTCGGATTCTGTATCTCCTTCTCTCTCTGACCCTCCCCTGCTTGCACTGTCTCTCTCTGTCTCTCAAAAATAAATTAAAAACATAAAAAAAATTTTTAAAAATATTACCTCACAATGATTTCTTCCCTGATCACCCCATCTAACATAGCCTCTCCCAGCTCCATTGTATTCATCAGTCTCTACTAACCTATAAAATATAAAAATTGCCTGTTCATTTTACTTATTGTCCCATTCTGCAAAAAAAAAAAAATAATAATAATAAGTTAGGTCCAGAATGGGAGCAGAATGTTTGTCTGTTTTGCAATCAACACCCATCATGGAGTTAGCACTCAGAACGTGTTGAATGGATGTATAAGTTAAGTGGATCAGAAGCACACAGTGGGAGCACCATTCAGAGCAGGGCCTGTGCTAGCAAATTTGACCTTGCTCCAAGGGCATCTCAGGATGGCAGGAGAGAGTGACGGTGGGGGGGGGGGGGGAGACAGGAGCATAGAACTGGCTGTGAGTAGAGTTAAGTTCTATCTCCTGTGTCCTTTATATAAATGATTCGTTCTTTACATGTCTTCTTGTGACTTGTTTCTGTCGCTCATATTCTGACGGCAGGGTTTACCCATGCTATTATGTGCCACTGTATATTATGTTCATTTCTGCTGCCATCAAGAGTGCCTTGACAAGAATAGGAGAGCGTGTATCCCACTGTTAGAGACATTTGGGGGGACTCCAGGTTAAGGCTGTTTTGACCCAACTTGGTGGGACCATTCTTAGCAAGCTTCAGGTACACAAGTATACGAACTTCTTTAATAGGGCAGGTGCTTCTATTTTGCCAGGTACCAAACTGTCCCCCAAAGTGACTCTCCCCCATGAACGGGAGTCATGTTATACCACACCCTTGCCCACGCTTGCTCTTATCAGAGTCTGGCCCAAATCTTGGCCATGCTGGTAATCGTAAAATAGTACCTCCCTGTGGTTTTATTTTGTATTTCCCGGATTATGGATGAAGAACCCCTTTGTAGGACACATTTTTCTTTTCGATTTTCTTTTTTTCTCTGTTCAGAATTACCGTACCTCATGCATACCCAGCCTTCTCAAATTTCATTGCTCATATGCACCAACAAGGGGGCAGACATGCTAGTAGTTTGCAAATAATTTTAATTGCCCTTTGAAACTACCAATGTTTTGTCTACACACTTCCTCTTTTAAATCAATTCTGCTTAGTCAGTCATTAAATCTAATTTAGAATCACGGTCTTTAGAAGTGGAATTTGTGATAGCTAACATTCGGTGAGTGTTTATTATGTGCTAGCCACTGTGCTCTGGGCTTTAAAGATATAAAGGAATGAGAAACTTGCTATTTAAAATAACAACTTCCTTCCAGGAAGGAAGAGTCTCTTAATCTGGAGAGGCCTATTCTGCTGAGCACCTTAGTTCAGTTGTGCAAAATGAAGTGGGGAAGGAAATTTGGTGCTCAAAATTAGAGGGAGCCCAACTCTCTGCTTCATGAAGTAAGAAGAATATGGAGTTCTGAAGTAATCACAGAAATAAGGGGCAAAGAGGAGAGGTGGGACGGGGTGGAAAAGAGAGGAAGGCGGGTCCACAGGAGGCATGGATGGATCTCATGTTGGTGAAATGACCAAGGGATTCTTCAGTGTTCAGCTTAACAATACCTTCCTTGTGTCTGGTGCAGAGCACACGGTGCCTTAGGAGGGACTGGTGGTTTTCATTTGGTATTCACAAAATTTTCTCATACAGAATAACACAGTGTCGGAGAGGAATAGCATGTTCAGAATATAGAAGCAATCCCCCAAACAGAACAAATTTACCAGATGCTAACATTCAGAAGCGGAGGTGAGCAGAAGAAAGTAAGCGCCATCTCCTCCCCATTCACCTCACGTGGAACAGGGTTTGAGGATATTTTATCTAAACTTAAGAGGGCAGCAAGACCCCAGCTGGCATCTAAGTTGTTACTTCCTTCGTCTCCTTTCTTTGATCTTTACAACTATTATCCTGTTAGGTAGGTACGAATATTATTCTCATATACAGTTAAAGACATCAGGGCTCAAAAGGACAAGTAATGTCCTCTGGACAAAATTGGAATAGTTGAGGGGCACCAGGGTGGTTTTGTCAGTTGAGCATCCAACTTGGACTCAGGTCATGATCTCATGGTTCATGGGTTTTGAGCCCCACATCCACTCTGTGCTGACAGCTCAGAGCTTGGAGTCTCCTTCAGGTTGTCTCTCTCTCTCTCTCAATGAAAACCAAAATAAGCATTTAAAAAATTAAAAATATTGGAATAGTTGATTACCATATTTCTTTTTTTTAGATAAAGTATTTTCTAATGCTTATTTATTTATTTTGAGAGAGAGAGAGCACACACAAGTAGAGGAGGGACAGAAAGAAGGCCAGAGGGGAGGGGGGTGGGAGGCAAGAGAATCCCAAGCAGGCTCTGCTCTGTCAGCACAGAGCCTGATGTGGGACTTGATCTCATGAACCGTGAGATCATGACCTGAGTCATAATGAAGAATCAGAGGCTTAACTGAGCCCCAGATTACTGTATTTTTCTATGTTTATTTATTTTTGAGAGGGGAGAGAGACGAGGGAGACAGGATCCCAAGCAGGCTCTGCACTGAGAGCAGAGTCCAATGTGGGCTCGAACTCCCAAACCGTGAGATTATGCCCTGAGCTGAAGTCAGATGCTCAACCAATTGAGCCACTCAGGTGCCTTTACTACTTAACTTTGCAGACTGGCAGACCCTTCTACTCCCGTCTCATACAAATGCTGGACAAAATTTAAGTCTTTCTTCCCAGTCTTTAAATACTTGACCAAGCTGAAAACAATGAAAGAATCTCCCCAGGCTCTGGAGCAGGGAGAAGGGGCTAAAAGAAGAGAGTCCATGTGGGTATTGGAACCAGGTTGCAGATGCTGGTGCTGAAACAACTACCTAGGATCTCAGCCTGGGAGAAGTGGAAGCTGGAACTGAGCCCCCTCCTGCCTCAAGTTGGGAGTCACGAAAGTTCTCTGTCTCTGAAACAGGCACCAGAAGGTCCTTTCATTGGCCAACAATGCAGAAAGGAATTTGACCATCTTTCAGCGCCAAGGAAGGTAAAAGATCTACTCCAAAGAGAGCAGAACTCCAACCTCCATCATTGACAGGCACCTGATCAGAATCTACATTTCCAGTAAAGCACAAGAACCCATTCTGAGAAACTTACAAAAAACAGGCCCGAAATCTACAAGGTCCTAACTGAACGCTATGTGTTTTTTCATCAAAAACCATTCCCACTGAAGATGAGCTCATAATAAAAAGATACTAATCTCATGAAATCAATAATAGCTGGAAGAGAAAATCAGTAGACACAACAAAGGTGACAAAATTCAGAACCAAGAGCTATAGATATAAGGTCTCTCTCAAAGAGATCTTCAAATCATGTAATTTGAACAAGTAACAATATAAGGGAATAAAATGCATTAAAGTAAGAAAAAATAAAATGAAAGAACACAGCACTAACGGAGGGGAGTTTTTAAGAAGAATTCAACGGAACTTCAAGAAATAAAAAAAGTAGTTTTGTTAAAATTAAGAATTCAATGGACACACACCTGGAGAGAGAACTAATGAACTGAATGGTAGAATTATCTAGAATGCAGCTCACAGCCGGGTGGTGAGAAATATGAAAGCAATTAAAAGATGCATAATATAGAATGAAAAGACTCCGCATACATTTAACAGGAGTTCCAGAGAAGGGAGAGAGACCCCAGGAGGTACCATCAGAGGTCCAGGCCAAATCAGTATGCAGGAGTGAGTAGGGAAAGACTTTTTTGGACATAAAAGTCAAAGATAATTTACTGTAACATTCCCTTACAAAAAATAATACCAAAGGTAAGATCTCAGCAAGAAAGAAACTCAGCCTAGAAGGAAGGAGTGGGATTCAAAAAGCAATGGTAAACCAAGAAATTGATGAAAAAGTCAATAAATCTAAATAATGCCAAGTGTAAAATTACAGTAACAATGATCATGACCAACAGTGAGTCTTTTTCTACAAAGGTAGGGCCAAAATAGTGCCCATCAATAATACGGAAGATGGAAGAGAGTTTTAGGAGTTAAAGTACTCTTGGTTCCTCACATTGTTTCAGAAAATGATAAAGATATTGATTAGATCTAAACTTTTAACCACACATGCTAATAATTAACCATGAAATAAATAGAAATCGACTATATAACTTCTAAATAGGTAAAAGGGAAGGAGGGCAGTGGAGAAGCAAATAATCTAGTATAAACAAGTTCACATGTATCAGTAATCATAAGAAATATAAATGACTGTGGAGGCACAGAAAAAAATATACCAGAAGGTTCATCACAGCTTTGCATGTAAGAAAAAAAGGTAGAAACAACCCAAATTTACCATCCTTAAGATAATAGATACAATGGAGTATATTTATAAGTTGGAACTCCCCAGGGGAGTTTAAAATGAATAAAATTACATATGTAAAATTGATTTTAAAACATTTTTTACATTTATTTATTTTTATGAGACAGAGTGAGACAGATCATGAGAAGAGGAGGGGCAGAGAGAGAGGGACACACAGAATCCGAAGCAGGTTCCAGGCTCTGAGCTGCCAGCACATAGCTTTTACGCGGGGCTCCAACCCACGAACTGTGAGATCATGACCTGAGCCAAAGTCAGACACTCAACTGACTGAGCCACCCAGGGGCCCTTAAAATTGATTTTTATATAACAATGTGGATAGGGCCCCAAAATATATTAATAAGTTTTAAAAATCCCTTATGACCCAGCAATAGCATTGCTGGGGATTTACCCAAGAGAGACGGAAATGCTGATGCATAGGAGCACATGTACCCCAATGTTCATAGCAGCAATGTCAACAATAGCCAAAACATGGAAGGAGCCCAAATGTCCATTACCTGACGAATGGATCAAGAAGATGTGGTATATATTCACGATGGAATACTACATGGCAATGAGAGGGAATGACATATGGCCTTTTGTAGGAAAGTGGATGGACCTTGAGGGTGTCATGCTGAGCAAAGTAAGCCAGGCAGAGAAGGACAGAAACCATATGCTTGCACTCATAGGTCTAGCAGGAAAACAGGAGAGACCTAACGGAGAACCAGGGGGAGCGGAGGAGGGAGAGAGAGTTGGGGAGAGAGAGGGATGCAAAACTTGAGAGACTATTGAATGCTGAAAATGAACTGAGAGTTGAAGGGGAAGGGGGAGGGGGGAAAAGAGGTGGTGGTGATGGAGGAGGGCACTTAAGGGGAAGAGCACGGGGTGTTGTATGGAAAACAATTTGACAATAAAATATTATGGAAAAAAAACCAAAACAAAAACAAAAACAAAACAAAAAAAACAAGTTTCAGAATGATATGTATATAGTATAATGTCATTTGTTTAATTTGTTTAAACACTCAAACAGTGCTACGATTTGTTTATAAATAGTGAAACGACAAAAACATGGATGGGAAGGATATACAGCAAAACCTTGGTTTGTGAGCATAATTCGTTCTGGAAATGTGCTTGTGATCCAAAGCACTTGTATATCAGAGCGAATTTCCCCATAGGAAATAATGCAAACTCAGATGATTCGTTCCACAAACCAAACATATTCATATAAAAATGATTACAGTACTGTAATATAATATAAAATAATAAAGAAAATATAAAGAAAAATAAACAAATTAGCCAGCACTTACCTTTGAAAACCTTTGTGGCCGGCGTGAGGGAGACAGAGAGGAGGGTTACTGTGTAGGACAACTTTCACTATCACTATCGGAGTCACTGCTATCTATTGGCTCAATGGAATCTTTTTCTTTCTGTGCAATTTTAACAAGAAACCTATCCAATGATACTTGTTTTTGCCTCCTTTTGAGGATTTCACAGAAATGTGGCAGTGCATTGTTGTTAAACAGATTCATCATTCACACTGCTACAGCCTTAACAGTAGCTTTTCTACAAAATTTTGTACTGTTTCCCACACTTTACACGTCTCCTTAATCTCATTTGAAGTGAGGGATTCCTCTGCCTTTACTCCTCCTCCTTTGCAGATGCGATGCAGACATAGACTTCTTATAAAATCTTGTTGGGGCGCCTGGGTGGCTCAGTCAGTTAAGCGTCTGGCTTCAGCTCCCATCATGATCTCACAGTTAGTGGGTTCGAGCCCCGCAATGGACTCTGTGCTGAGAGCTCAGAGCCTGGAGCCTGCTTCGGATTCTGTGTCTCCCTCTCTCTCTGACCCTCCCCTGCTCACACTCTCTCTCTCTGTCTCTCAAAAATAAATAAAAAATTTAAAAAAAAATCTTGCCGTTTCGGCCACTCTCACACCTTGTTCATGCTTCTTGATGATTTCCTTAGCTTCCACCATAATCATCTCCTTCTTATCATCTTTCTTTTCAACCTTTTTCTGCATAGGGGCCATTGTATGTGTTTGCACGGATGTTGACCTCACTATAGTATTAATAAACTCTTGTCGTACACTGTATTTAATGTAATTGGCAATAAGGCAGCAGAGGAAAGAGTCTGTATCTGCAGGCAGCCTGACCTAGAATGAAGCAAAGCCTTCCTAACCTTACTCTTGTATGGAAAAGCAACGGGCTGTCCATAGGTGCTTTGAAGGAACAAAAAATATAATAGTGCCAGTTGTGGGCGCCTCCCAATATTCTGAAAAATCACTGATTTCTGCCAAATACCACAGCCTGAAACCAAGCATCTGAGCATGGGAGACGGTCATCCACAATCTGTCAGTGAGAGGGAGAGAGAGAGAGAGAGAAAGGGGGAGGGGGGAGAGAGAGAGAGAGAGACAGAGAGAATCATTGGTCATTTGTGATCACGTGACATTCAGTATCATGTACTGCTCATATTGCAAGTAGTTTGGTTTATAATAAGACTCTAAACTTTTCTGAATGTTTAAAATATTTTATAATAGAGTATTTTTGACTCAAAATAGTATAGAATAGGGTTCTCCAATCATCAGATTACACTTACATTCAAATATCAATGCAATTTAGTTGAAAATTCATTTCCTCGGTCACACCAGTCACATTTCAAATACTCAACGGCTACACGTGACTACCATATGGACAGTGCAGGCTTATTTATTATTTATTTTTTTAAATGTTTGTCTAGTTTTGAGAGGGAGAGAGTGCAAGTGTGGGAGGGACAGAGAGAGGGCGAGTGAGAGAAACCCAAGCAGGCCTGATGCGGGGTTTGATCCCATGAGTGAAATCATGACCTAAGCCAAAATCAAGAGTTGGGTGCTTATCCGACTGAGCCACCCAGGTGTCCCGAGGTGAGTGCAGGTTTAGAACATCTCTATCATCACAGAAATTGCAGAGCCTCAAGACCACCCTGGCTCACCTCACATCTCATTATACCATGCTCTAAGTAGATATTAATGATAGTAATATGTAAAATGTAGGCCAAACGTGCACTGAGCATAGAGCATGCCTACTCACCTCCTGGGAATTTGGTTAAGTTTTGTTATTGCCTTGCATTTTATCAAATTAGTTGAAGTTCCCAGGAGACTGATGTCCAGCTAATTGAGATTTTCTTATAGTATCCCAAATGAAAACAGCCGCTGTAATTTAGAGCTGGTAATAATGATAAGGTGTTCCAGCCACTATAGATCTGATTCCCTAACTCTTCCAATTGCACCCAATGTCTCCCCAAGCTATAAATCTGGTAAAATTAACACAAAAAGAGACATTTCTCAGATTTTCTCATTTACTAACGTAAGTGCTTTAAACAGTTATCTGAGTGGCCAGTATTTCACTAGGAATCTCAACATTAAGAACAACAACAAAAACTCATTACAAAAGCATTGAGAGGGTTGGAAAAGCAAGCGTTGGCTTCAGGAAGGAAGAGACTTAAGACTTTGCTCTCAGACCTCAGAATTACTGCAGGCCATTAAATTCTTTTCACTGGGGCTTTAATTGACTTTCTCACTGGCACACATTGTCCCACATCTCCTCTAGCTGTCTTATCAAGGGTGACCTGTGAGATACACTAAGGCAAAAGTGAACTGGGCTCTGTAAGTAGATGGTCAGTGAGATACAGCAGTTTTACCAACCATCGTCAAGTTAACACATGAAAAATTGTTTGGGCTATGGAAGGCATTGGGGGCTATAGAACCACTGGCGATGTCGACTAAGGAGCAAGTCAATTTCGATACTAGGATTCCATGAATGGGTGAGATACTTTCACTCGTTCATCTGACAGTCATATTTTGAACCTCTGCTGAGCACCAGGCACTGTCTTAGGGGATACCGAAATACAGAGACAGACATGGTCCCTGTCCTCGTGTTGCTGACAATCCACAGGGAAGAGCTGTTGTCCTGCTCTATGACACCGGGTAACTCATGAGTTGATCTTAGCCAACCAAAAAGCCAACAGAGGGCTTTGAGGCTTGGTGAATTGTGGAGTCAGGTTCTCTCCATAAAGAGAATTGGAGTCTTTGTAAAAGATGAAACTGAATTTCTTCCAAAATTGCAAGTTTTGGGGGTGTCTGAGTGACTCAGTCAGTTAGGTATCTGACTTCAGTTCAGGTCATGATCTGGCTGTCCTTGAGTTTGAGTCTGGGGTCAGGCTCTGTGCTGACAGCTCAGAGCCTGGAGCCTGCTTCCGATTCTGTGTCTTCCTCTCTCTCTCTCTCTCTCTCTCTCTTTCTCTCTCTCTCTGCCCCTTCCCTGCTCATGCTCTGTCTCTCTTACTCTCTCAAAAATAAATAAACGTTTAAAAATTTTGTTTTAATTGCAAGTTTTGATAAAGAAAATCTTACCCTAGCCCTGCCAACCTTTGAGCCATATGTATGGTTTTTATTAAACACCCGAATCTCCCCAATCCCACTGGGATAAATATGGAGTCACCACCCTAGAGACTTTACGAGGAGGACTCGAATTCTAACCAGGAGATCTAATCGGAAGGAGAAGTGAGATGTTCTACTGTGGTCTCAGGCTGAAGATAGTAATGCTTGTGCAGGAGGAGAGAATAGCACAGTGACAACTGTCCCCATGGGGAGGTGGCTGACATTTATTTTGTATCTCCTTGGTTTCAGGGGTCATTCATTCATCGTTCATTCAGTCCTCAAAACAATAAGAGGGAATTCTTGTTCCTATCTTACTATGAAGAGAACGAGTTTAGAGAAGAGCTATGTAGAGGCCTTTCAATGACTTGAGGTCAGAACTCAGGTTTCCCAGCTTCACCTTCGTGTCCTTTAACCCGCCTGCTCTGACTTACGGTAAAGACAACCTCTTGGGCTCCTTCTAGTGTCCTTCCAGCTCCTTCCAGTCATCAAGGACTGAGCGCTATCATTCAGCAGGAAGTCGGGAGAGACAGTTAAGCTGCTGGTAATTAAAGGATTAAAAGGAACATAGTTTCATGAGTCCCTTTTTATTGCTTTCAAGTTTTAGTCACTTGATAAGGTAATGAGAGAATAAAACCAGTCAAGGCCTTTGATTTCCTTGATGTCCAGAAAGCAGTGACATCTTCATCACTGTATTTTTTGGACAGATTAAGCATTAAATTATAAACATTAATCTGCTCTGATATCAGGAATCATGTCAGCTTTGATAAAGCCAAGAAGATGCTTTTACATGCCAAGAAGATTGCTTTTAAAAGGACCTGATTTGACCCAATGAATAATTTAGCAATTGATTTTCTGGCAGAGACATTAAAGAATAAAAGACACCGTCTTCCAAGATCATCTCAGGAGGAAAAAGTTCTGTCCCCCTGAGGCCTTTGTTTTACTATTGAGGGTGATTCCACCATTTGTCCCCATTAATGCCTGATGGGGGGAGATTCATAGCTTTTCAAATAAACACTGTTTGTTTTGGTGTGAAGATGCTTATCCAAATCCCTGTCTAGGGCATCAAGGGAAGACATGCTTCCTGTGAGCTCACACCTGGGCCAGGCACTTGGATTACAAAGATCAAAAGTGTATGACCTTCACTCTGGCAGAATTTATGGTCTGGGGGCAAAGCCTTCGAACTGAGAATCCAATTCGGGATGAGCAGTGCTCAAGTGCTGAAATGAGGGACTCTTACTGGGGTGTCAGAGAACCTTTGGAGAAGTAAAGAAGGCATAGGGAGGGCAGAGACTGAGAGAAAAGAGATCTTGTGATACCTTCAGGGAACTTCAGGTAGCCCGGAGCCTAGCGTGGTGAAGGAGTAGGTGGAAGCCACATTATAGAGGCACCTCTGAGCATTGAAAGAAACTTGGTCTTTCCCGTGAGGGCTTTGGCTCAGCAGGCAGGGGATGGGGCCAGGGATGAGGCTCAGAAACCTTGAATATTTAAAAATCACCGTGGTCGAGGACTCCATGTTTTGACCTCATCTTTCCAAGAGGGTCCTCCACTATGACAGTATCACACTCGTGCCTCATTTTTATGAGAACTATTTTGCAGCAGGAATGCCTGGATGGCTCAGTCAGTCAAGTGTCCCACTTGGCTCAGGTCATGATCTCGAGGTTTGTGAGTTCAAGCCCCACTCGGACTCTGTGAGGACAGCTCGGAGCCTAGAGCCTGCTTCACATTCTGTGTGTGTGTGTGTGTGTGTCTCCCTGCCCCTCCCCCGCTCATGCTCTGTCTCTCTCTCAAAAATAAATAAAGCATTAAAAACATTGAAGGAACTATTTTGCAGCAGCACCTTTGCCAGCATGAGATGGAACATATGCGCAGTATAATCCCCCTAAGGGAAGAAAAATATATATGAAGACTTTATTTTTAAGTAATCCCTACATCCAACATGGGGCTGGAACTCACAACCCCGAGATCAAGAGTCACATCTCAACCGACTGAGCCAGGCAGGCGCCCCAGAAAAAAAAATTTTTTTTAAATTATTATACTAACCTAACTGTAATGTAAGAGAGAGAAAGAGGGTAATTTTAATAAAATGTATTTCAATATGTAAATCTGGGGGCACAAGCCTACTCATAGCGAAAAAGAAGCAGTCAGCTTTCAGTACCTCTATGTGGAAACACCATGAACGCAACAGCTGCAGAGACTGCCACTACAGCGTGACAATGACAATGACAATGTTGCGGTGTACAGTGATGAAAACACTGGGGTCATTATCATCAGTGACATAATTTTCTGAAACACTAACAACCCTCCAATAAATTCTCAATCCACGAAATTTTAATCAACACTCGATTCTCACAGTATGGACTTCTCTAGAAAATTCAGTGTAAAATGTTTATCACAACTGTGTCACCTTCGATAAAAAAATAAATAAAAACTGCAAAAAGTGTTTTCTTTACATAAAACCAGAGCTGTGTTCTAGGTGCGGATAATTAGAACCGTCATTCACTTATATTAATGTCTGGTGGGATATTCGAAGTTCATGGCAGACTAAAGAGAGCTCCCTAATGTGCGGGACTGTTCCATGTCGTGTGATGCCTATCCCCGCTGGCTCCATCCATTAAAGGCCTAACACCCCGACGATTACAGAGCATCTCAGGGAATGGAATCACCATGCTGGTGGAGGGTAACATTCCTGGTCCTTGTTCTCACCCTTTCCTGCCTCTTCCCCATGAAAGGAGGAGTCATTTTTTCACTGGTGCTTTTGGGACATCACGAGTCTAGCTACTTCGGTAGAGTGAGCATACTGGACGGTACATGCATTCTGGTCTGTTCTCTGGCCAGGCGGAATTGCTTGCCATGCCTAGTGGGGCATAGAGCTGGTGGGCGAGTCAACTCTGGAAAGGAGAGCAAGCCCATCTGGTTACAGATTTAAAGCCATGGTCTTTCATCAGCCTGGTAAGTAGTAAAGCTGACGTTTTGCTCTCTGTTTCCTGGGTCTCATTTCTCAACTGTTTGCAGGAAACACTGAGGGAGGATTAGGGGGGGTGTTTACTGCTCCATCCACACCACATTTGGGGAAAAGATAGTACTTCTAGGAAGGATGAGGCCATCCAAGTAGAATAGTGGAGGGAGACATGAAGAGGTCGAGTCAGAGCCGTGTAGAGCCTCAACAGCTATGGCAGTGGTTTGCAAATTGTGCTTCTTGGAGCCCCAGGATCTGGAAAGGTGTCCTCAGAGCCTCTGGGGGAGGAGCAGGGGAGGGAAAAAATGCTTCCCCCGCCCCACCAGCCTCTCCTATTTCAACCGCAGCACCTGTGGTTTTCTGTTTTATTTTTATTTTGCTTTGTTGGTTTTTTTTTTCATATTGGGTTCAAAATATCACCTGCTATAAAAAAATTTCACAGCAAAATTTTTTTTTTGAAAACCACTAATTTAAAGAATGGGGAGATAAGGGAGCCTGGGTGGCTCAGTCGGTTAAGTACCCGACTCGAATTCGGCTCAGATCATGATCTCATGGTTTGTGGGACCAAGCCCCGGGTCAGACTCTGTGCTGACAGCACAGATTCTTCTAGGGATTCTCTCTCTCTTTCTCTCTTCTCTCTCTCTATCCCTTCCCCCCTTAAGCATACACTCTCTCTCTCTCACTCTCTCACTCTCTCTCTCCCTGTCTCTTTCAAAATAAATAAACTTTTAAAAACTTAAAGGATAGGCAGACAAAAGAACAACTTACAAAGCATAGTGAGAAGGCCTGCCAAAAATGCAAGAGAAGGGAGGAATATTTACTGACCAGGAGGCCTAAGGAGTAGAGCTTTACGGAAAGGAGGGGATGGCCAAAGGCACCAAGGGCTAGGGGGACAGCAGATAGGATGAGAGCAGAAATGTGACCAGAGGGTCTATTGACATTGTGAATGTGGCAGAAACAGGCTCAGTGGAGGCTCAAGGGCCAAGGATGAAGAAAGAAGTGAGGAAGCAGAGGCGGTCTCGACTCCACCGTTCAGAAGGTGATGGGGAGTGCATGGCATTCGTGTCCCCACTGTCTCTGGCTTGTCCAAAGGATCCATGCACAAAGGAAATGCAATCACTGCAATGTGCTGGACGATGGAGTATTATTTGTGTTAGAAATGGAGAAATCCTTTTTCGAAGAGAGAAGCAGAAATAGAAAGAGCAGGGGGCAAGGAGGTGAACAAGGCACACCCTTGGCTTCTTTCCTAGAAGGGCTAGGTGGTTAGTTTTTTGTCCATTTTTTCATATTGCAAAGAACATTAATCTTTCTAAGAAGCCTGTGTCTCAGATGGGAGCTGCAGTTAACAATGCCTCCTCTGTTTCCAACGTATTAATGAATGTTGGACCAGCAGGAGACAATGGCTCCTCCTTCCCCCATATTCCATATCCTGCTGGTAGCAAGGACATAAATGCTCCTGACTGGCTGCCTAATGGCCCATGGAAGTCACTTAGGTGACATCATTAGTGTTGGAGACTTCAAAATGGGCTTCATCCTTAATTCTTCCAGAAAAGTCCTGGAAAGAATCAGAAAGAAACAGATAAAATGAAATCTCAAGTAACACTTGGAAAGTTACAGGAAAAAAATTCAGAATCTCGAGTGTCATTTTGCTGAGTGCAGTGCTGAAATTCAAATTATGTCTGACCTCTCCCACACAAGTGTGATGAGGAGTCCGAAATATTTGCATGACCTTTTGAACTCCACTAGACAAACGACCTACAAGAGACACTTTAGGCCATTGGAAGGAATGGAGATCAAATTCTTTTGTCCCTGGCTCTGATTTTATGAGTGACCCTCCTTTACGCCAGTTGAGTTCTCTGTCTCCCACTCCTCATCAGCAAAACTGACCTTATAGACCCCTGGGTGCACAACTCATTAGAGCTTGCTACAGTGCTCAACCAGAGAGGCAGCTCAAGGGTCAGGAAGGAAAAGGTACTTCCTGTACTTTATTGAGTTTAATCCTCATAACAACCTTGAGAGTTTAATCCTCATAACAACCTCATTGTAACCCATTTTGTAGATTGGAGAAAAGAAACCAAGAAAATGTAGGTCATTGGCATAAGGTCTCCCAGTTGATAAATGGCAAAACTAAGTCAAGAACAAAGATATGTCTGGCTCTAAAACATACGGGATGATAAATGAATGAGAAATAATTGAATGAATGATGAAGGGGTAATGAGTTAACATTCTTATGTATTTTAGGAATGTAAAGTCCCACCTTGGGACTTTTATTTTTCTCCTTGTTTACTTTGAGAGTCATTTCTTTGATTCATAAACAATTGCTGGGCACACAGTCCTGTTCACAGTGGGAGAGTTAACGCTCAAAATGGGATAACTAGGCAACTTCTGGCACTTTCTTCCTAAGGCACAGTAGGCTGTGCAAGATGGGTAAATCTTAAGGTATCCAGAAAATATTAAGTGGAGGGCAGATAGAGAACAGCATTTTGTGGTCAAATAAATTTTCATGTATCGACAAATGGGTATATAATTTCATATATGTAAAATTTATATATATCCACAAAATGTAATACAACACAACCATCAAAAAGATAGTATTAGGAGTTACAAATGGCATATTATAATGCGAAGTGGAAAAAATAAGTGCATGTACAATATTAACAATAATCGACATGAAGGGTTGGAATTGTAGACAATATTGTTTCTTTTTTATACTTTCTTGTGTTTCCCACATTTCCTTCAGTTAGGATTCATGACTTTTATCAGAGAGAGAGAGATTTATCAGGATTCTCTTTTATCAGAGAGACAGAGAGCACGCACACATGCAGGTGAGGGCAGGGAGAGAAGGGAGAACAGAGGATCTGAAGCTGCCTCTGTGTTGATGACCACACAGAGCCCAATGCAGGGCTCGAACTCACCAACTGTGAGATTGTGACCTGAGCCAAAGTCAGACACTTAACTGACTAGCCACCCAGGTGCCCCAGATTCATGATTTTTAGAATCAGAAAATATGTCAAGCTTTCCATTGTTACTGAGCACTTGACAAAAGCACCCCACTGATGAGAGAGAGTTCATGTTTCTGTGGGTCACAGTGTGTTCAGAAACTGCAGGTCACCCTCTCCTCCCACATTCCCTGTGGACACCCTGACCTTTTGGGGCCTGGTTTCCACTGTAAAACATCATGCCGTTTTGCCCACCCCTTGCATGGACTTGGCCAGAGGCTTGAGGCTCCAGGAAGTACCACTAACGTCAGCTTTCTTCCTGCCGTGGCATTTTGTTAAGGTTTAGAAGTAGGGGATGAGGGCTCTTTATATAAAAACCAGCTAAGCTCCTCCCAGTGTGTGCTGGTCCCCTGAAGAAGCCCTGAGAGCCATCTCCAGCGTCCCTGAGGACCACTGCCTGTCTCCCGTTGACCCCCAGGGCTGACATTGGAATTAACAGGCTGTCCATTCATCATTTCATGGTGCTTTTTCTCTATGTCCCTTAGAGGCTCCTCAAGAGCTTTTTTTGAAAGTAACTCATGAACAAATTGAGGATTCTGAGGTTATATGACCTCCCAAGGTCCAATGACTAAAAGAGGGCAGTAGAACCTGAATTTCAGGTCTTTTGGTTCTAAATATCTTATGCCTTCCTGTTCAGCACTCTATGGCCTGGGGATAGCTTTCAGAGGCACACTGGGAGGGGCTTCATGAACCATCAAGAGTCACCCTAATTTGGCCTTAAAGATCTGTCACTCTGGTCACAAATAGCTTCTTTGATGACAACCGAAGTATTAACAATACCCAATGTTCACTCCCTAATTCTAGAATAGCAGCAAGTCCCTCTGGCAAAGGTGAATGAGATCACTGGCAATCTCAGGAACAATTTCTAAAGGTGAATTTCTACCTCTGAAATGGAAGGAAAAAAACAGCGGTCAAAACCCAGTAACAATGCAACGTCATTACTTACCAGAGGAATACAAATTAAAACCATTATGAGATAATACTTACACATCTACCAGAAGGGCCAAAGATTTATTTTTTTATTTATTAAAAAAAATTTTAGTGTTTTTTTTTCTTGAGAGAGAGAGAGAGACAAAGTGCAAGCAGGGGAGGGACAGAGTGAGAGAGAGAGAAACACAGAATCGAAAGCAGGCTCCAGGCTCTGAGCTGTTGGCACAGAGTCTAACACAGGTCTCAAATCCATGAACTGTGAGATCATGACCTGAGCTGAGGTCAGATGCTCAACTGACTGAACCAGCCAAACGTCCCTAGAAAGGCTAAAGTTTTAAAGACTGACAGTCCCGAGTGTTGACAAGGAAGCAGAGCACGGAAACTCTCAAACATTGCAGATGGAAGGGTAAACTGGTTCAACTACCAGTAAAACTGTTTGGCATAAACTACTAAAGATGAACCAAACCACTCCTACATACATATCCAAGATTCATGAGAGCATATGTCCGCTAAAATTTAGGTACGTGAATGATCATGGCAGCTTACTAGTTAGTAGCAAAACACAAGAAGTAGCCCAATAACCATAAACAGTAAAAATGAATAAATTGTGGTGTATCCATGCAGTGGACCCAACACAACTACACACGCACAGAAATAACTAACACACAGATTGACAACGATGAAACTCAGACGTCATGTTGAGTGAAAGAAGCCAGGCACAAGGATTACTACATAGTGTGTGGTTCAGAAGGGTGCCCAAGACAGCTTGCAACCGCTCATGAGAACTGATGGTTATATTTTCAGGAATTTTGCAAGCCAGTTGTTAACTGCAGTTAACTAAGTAAATTAAATTAAATTTAAAAAACAAAGGTAATAGGGGCACCTGGGTGGCTCAGTCAGTTAAGCCCCTGACTCTTGATTTAGGCTCAGGTCATGACTTCACGGTTTGTGAGATGGAGCCCCGCATCGGGTTCTGCACTGACAACATGGAGCCTGCTTCAGATTCTCTCTCGTCCTCTTTCTCTGCCCATGCCCCACTCACACGGTCTCTCTTCCTCTCAAAGTAAATAAATAAACTTAAAAAAATAAAAATACATAAAACAAAGGTAGTAAATTTTCAGATCTCTTTATTTCCTAATTCTTTGACTACATTTTTACTGTCATCTATGCCTTTGAGGCAGTTAACATATATCATATCTGGAGGATGGAATTACCACGGAACTTTGACTGCTGACATCTATTCTCGACTCAGTGTTCAACGGCCTCATCTTGATAGCACCAAATCAGTGGTGAAGATTGTCAGAGAAATGGACCAAAGCTACAAATCCGGCTTCATTGTTATTCTTATTTTATTATAGTTGCCAATATTGGAAAGTCTATAGTCAAACACTTCCTGCCACACGACAAGTACGATTTCATTTTTACTATGCTCGTGCATCGGAAAAACTGATACATGTTGTTGGAAGTCAGTGAGGAGAGTACCTGGAGGGGCGACTTCCTGCCAGGGATGAGGCATGTCGGGATCTTACCGACGATGGTAAAGCTCTATATTCCGATCATGGTGATGGTTCCATGGGTGTAACGTTATGATGCGCTTTCCTCTATGCAGGTGATAACTCAGTTTAAAAAATAAATCTGACAATATTTCCCAAAACTGCTATCGTTCAGAGCTCCCCTTCTGTAGGAAAGTGGGAGGCTTGGCACCCCACAGTATCTCCTCTTTTGTTTCCCTAGGACCACCTTAGAAGGAGAAAACATCTGCAGTAACCATTTCCAACAGGACCTGTATGTACTGAGTTAACCTTTATAAGTGGCCACAAGTCCTCACACAGCACAGATAATAAGAACAATGATTAATGTTTTTTGAGTACTGTTCTAAGTGCCTTAACTGGGTTAACTTGTTTAACCCTCTCAAAACCAGGGAACTTTATGATTCTCATGTTTCAGATAAAGCAATGAGGCTAAGGGCTTGCCTCCAAGTCATGGAGACTGAGAGGCGGCACGGTCAGGATTTCAACCCAGCGAACTAGCCTCCAGTGCCCGTGTTAATCACTCCACCCTTCTGATAACAAATAATCAGAATAAACTATTAAGTTGTTAAATAGTTATCGCTCAGATAGCAAGACACCGTGCTCATTTCTGTGTCTCCATTGCCTGTAACTGTAAAACGAGACAGAAGAAGGTTCAGACATTTGGCCTCAGTGGCTGCTTTCCTGACATTTTCCAACATGGTGGGCATGTTACAGAACTTGTCTAATGTGAAGTTAATCCGAAAGGGGAATCTTGACTGGCCATCTAGGGGGTGCAATTTGGTTAGCCGCACCTGGTGAGGCCACCTTTTCCATCAGAGAAATCGAAACTCAGAGATAGCACATTATCACTGAACTTGCCTGGGTGAGTCCAGTTTCCCTGCAAGAGAACTATCATAATCCTAATGTGTAGCCATTGTCTCTGGAAATTAACTCTCCGGACTCCACCCTGTCTGGGCATGCGACTCTCCTCGCACACATATAAATCTGCAACATGACCTGTGCATAATGAAATCCACTCACCTCTGAATGAATCTGGGTGATTTATGGAGTCTTAGGTGGACAGAAGTGGGAGGTATATTACGGATCACAGAGCCCTGGCTTTTATGGTGGGAAGTGCAGAGAGGGATTGTCTAAAGGGACCCCATGAATAGGTCAGATAGCCTGATCTCCACACCCACCACTCAGCCGGCTGCCATGTCCAATGTGTTTGGTGCCAAGAAATGTTTCTCTGGTATCTCAGATCATGCCCTGTGTGTCATAACCAACCCTCACCAATGAATGGCCGGTTCCACCACTGATTTTCCCAGTCTCAGGGATGATATTCACTGAGTGCCTATTTTGTGCCACCACTGTCCTAACTCGCTTTTCAGTTTCTGCGCATTATGCCTGTGAAAGAGTCTTATCTAACATCAGTCGCAAAGGAGGGCTGTGGGTGGGAGTGTAGATGGATCCAGAAAAATCTAGGAAGCAAACCAGAGCCAGTCTCAGGCTGCTGGTGGTAGCGGAGCTCTGCAGTGTGGCCACAAGCAAGATCGCAGGGATCCAGTTCCCGGAGCTGTGCAAAGAGGAGGGTCCTGGCAGGGTGAAACTCCCATCTCCTTAGCTTTGCTCCAAACCCTCATGCGACCTTTCATCCTCCTGGATCCTATTTCTCCTCTTGTCCATCTCTCTCTCTCTCTCTCTCTCTCTCTGCTCCTGAGAGAACCGAAATAAATCAGAGTGACATGGCACAGAGGGGAGGCTCTGGTGTTACATGTGCCTGAGACCCTGGCCACCTTACCTCCTGGTCTCTAAGTGATCCTGATCTAGAAAGCTGAGGTTTAGGAGACGCTGTACACATACACTATTTGTTTTGCTGTTGATAGGCTGACCAGGAAAAGAGAAAATTGAACACTCCCCTCCTTTATCTCTAACCTCAACCTTCTCTTACCCCCTGAAAGAGAGATTGGGCTTTTAATTCTAAAAATTCACCCCCGGATCCAACTGAAGGGCATTTTGGACTTTTATGGTCTTTGATCTGCTAGCTTTTACATTAGGTGGTCTTTCAACTCAGCTCTACTTTCTCTTTCTCCTTCTTTACTTGGTTAATTCTTATTAATAGATTAAGACTAGGATCAAGGGTCCCTTCTTCCTAGAAGCCATCTCTTGTCTTCCTAGAGATACCCACTTGCTTCCAGCATTCCTGAACTGACCTCTTTCCAGCCATGCCCTTAACCCCTCGGACACAGCCTCATAATTGGGAGTTTCTGCTTTGTCATCACGTTCTGGACTACGTTAACCTGTGTCTATAGGTCTAGAAGGGCAGAGAAAGCAGATAGATGCCTGTGAAAGAATACGCTCAAGTCAGTAGTAGCAGGACAATAAAATACACCGATTCACACTAAAGTGTTGGTGACTTAAAGTCGCCTTTCCCAGGTAACTTTGCTCCCCGCAAACTCTTCACTGCCCCCACCCCTGTCAAATCACACACATCACCTCTTAAAGAAGAGGGAAACATTGAGATGATATCACTGGATCTTCTGATCCCCTTTTGTAGATGAAAGAACCAGGGCTCACATTCTATAGCTCATGCTTGGTGACCCCAGGCTAATCCAAAGTGAGGAAGAACATGACAGCCAGTGTGAGCTTCAGAATTACAAAAGTTCTCTCCTGAGACTCTGAGATCTCCTTCTGTGATCACTTGCTCCTCCCACTAAGATTACTGGAATAATTCTCCCCCAAAGGGTTAAGATCCTTCCGGGTCCTTATATCAAACTAAATATTGCCTACTTGCTGGGTCTTGCCCAAGGCTGAGCCAAAGAGGCAACACAAATAAAAAGGCACAAAGGGTCCTGTCATTCTGGGGGATGTTTTCTTTATTTGTGTCTTCTGGAAGCCAGCTGACAGAAGACAATAGTCCTTTAAGGATTTACCACCAACTGGAACTGCAAATTACTGTAGATGCCTCTTAAAAGTCCAGGAAAAAACACTCCACAGGGAGAAAATAAACAAGAGCTATTTCATTTATGTGGATTCTGACTTTTAAAGTGTCCTTTACTTCTAATAAGATTTTTTTTTGCATTTTTTTTTGTGCCTCCAATTTGTCGGCTTTATTGTTACTGCCGGAAATGCAGTCCTGTGAACGAGCTCAAATCAGGAGCCAACTGAGGCATGTGAGGCATTCACAGAGAAAATAATAACAGCTAGAGCTGAGCACTTATCACGTGCCTGATGCCATGTGGCACTAATCCGCACGGAACTACATGGGGTGGGTGCCGGTCAGCACGGAATGTATTTTGCAGGGGAGGAGACTGAGGCCCAGAGAAGTTAGACGACTTGCCCAGGGGCACACAGAGCTTGTGTAAGGCAGAACTAGGCTTCAAGCCCAGGCAGGCTGGGTCCAAAGCCACAGCCTTAACTTCTGTGCTACACCGTCTCCTGGCATTTCATAAAGCTACAGATCACCGTCACTCGCTGGAACTAAGCAGAACGCACAAAGTAGCGAGACGTTTGGGTATCAGGAACTTGGAGGGCCTGATTGTGAAAGGTGAGCAAACATTCCTCAAGGCAGGGACTTAATTTATTCTCAATCACAGGACAGAGCACCTGGGGCGAGTCAGAGCAGAGGAAGGTCCCGGCCCTCCTGCCCCGTGAGAGCCGGCGGCACAGAGCGGGCAGGACTCTGCACTTGCGCAGACCAGAGCTCTGTTTCTCCACCTGCTAGGCGGTGATTTTGGCAAATGGTGTCATTCTCTGCATCTCGATTTTCTCATGTGTAAAATGGGGACACTGCTATCGATCTCAAAGCGCCCCTAGGACAACCAAAGGAGAAAAGAGAGCGGTGGCGGGACACTCTGGATGCATCATCGTCTCTCCCTTCGTGCCCGGGACATGCATGCCATCGCCTCACACGCCCTTGCGCGGAGGTCTCCACCCCTGGCCCCAGCAGCCCCGGCTCGTCGGCGTGGTGCCCTTTGCTCCCCTATCTCCCGGACTCGGCCGGCTTTCAGCGAAAGGTTGTGGACTTTGGAGTCTGAAGCCTGGCTCTGACATTCACAAGTTTGAGCAAGTGGCTTTCTCTTTTTGAGCCTCCCTCTCCGAATGCATGAAATGGAGATGCCAATACTACCTGTTTCTGGGGCTCTTGGTGAGAATTCATGCGTGAGGGCACTGCAAGCAGTTAACTACATGAATCTCCTGCTCACTTTTGCCGCCTTTATTTTCATTTTCACTTTTTTTTTCTTTTAAATAAGCTTGCCACCCAGTGCGCAGCACAACGCAGTGACTGAACTCACAAATCTGAGATCAAGACCTGAGCTGAGATCAAGAGTTGGATGCTTGGGGTGCCTGGGGGACTTAGTGGTTTAAGTGTCTGACTTTGGCTCAGGTCATGATCTCACAGCTCATGAGTTTGAGCCCTGCATTGGGCTCTGTGCTGACAGCTCAGAGCCTGGAGCCTACTTTGGATTCTGTGTCTCCCTCTCTCTGCTTCCCCCCCTCACTCTGTTTCTCGCTCTTTCTCAAAAATAAATAAACATTAATTAAAAAATAAAGTTGGATGCTTAACCGACCGAGCCACCCAGGCACCCCTCATTTGCAGCCTTTATTAAATTAGAAGCTGCTTTTCTAAATTTCCTACCCTGTGAGCCTACTTAGAGCCTACATTGCTCTTCAAAGGCTGCTGTAACAAAGTACCACAGATTGCGAGGCTTAAACAAATATATTCTCTCACGGCTCTGGAGGCTGGAGTCCAAGGCCAGGGTATTGGCAGGGCTGGTTCCTTGCAAGGGCTGTGAAGGAGAATGTGTTCCATGCCTCTCTCCTGGCTTCTGGTGGCCTCAGGCGTTCTCTGTAGATGGCTGTCTTCGCAGCGACTTTCCTCTATGCTTGTTTGCCTTGGTGTCCACATTTGCCTTTTACAAGGACAGCAGTCATATTGGATTAGGGTCTGCCCTCATGACCTCATCTGAACTTGATCATCTGCAAAAGCCCTGTTTCCAACTAAGGCCATGTTTACAGGTGGTGGGGGTTCGGCGGAGGGAAAACAGTTCAGCCCATGCCATGTACTATGGAATTAGGCCAAAGAAGCCAACTTCCTGCTCCAAACATCAGCACATGGAGCCCTTCAACACAGCCGTCCCATCTTCACTTTGCTTCCCCTTCCTCTGTCTGGGGAGATGGCTCTTATTGTCCACAATTTCCAAATGGCTCAGGGTCTCAGGAACTTTCCTCAGGACACCCTCAACTTTGGTAGGATCCCTTTTCAGTTCCATTCTCAAAACAGAACAGGTTTCTCCATGTGCAGCATAACTGCAGGGGACACAGTGACTCTGCCCCTGCCCAAGAAGAGGACATTCTCCTTCAGTTAATACAAACCATCAAGCTGGTTTGCCCTAGGCTGTCCGTGCAATTGAATTTTTGAACTTGGGTGCAGGAGTTTATACTTAAATCTTGTTGGTGAGAATCTAATGATTCCAAACACTTTTGCATCTGGATTCCGTCAATCTGTTATGTCCCGCCTCCCCCTCTGTACTGCTCCTCTTGAGTCTCGTCAGCATGCCTTCCCCCCACCCCCGTTCTCTCCAAGTCATTGGTGAGACTATCGAGAGCATGCATTCACAAAGAGGGTGAGCTCACCCCCAAATGGGCAAAATGTAGTACATAAATGAATATATGGTATATCATCTATAATGTTAAAATTTTCCAAAAGGGATAGGTATGGGGGAAAAAGTGTCTAATAAAGCTCCTTAAGGGGACAGTAATGAAAAAAAAATGGTTGAAAAACAAGTCTAAAGGATACGACTCAGAGCAAAGATCATGAGTCCACTGGAGGTCTTCCCGGATCTGCCAATACCCATCAGTATGATTAACTAGTTGTAGCAGGAGCCCTCACTTTGATCAGAGTTTACCCAGCCAAGTTCAGATAGGTAGGAATCCACAAATGTTTTAATGTATTCTAATACACTGTGTGACAAAACTCTCAACTCACAAAAAAAGAGCACATAAATTAACAAATCACTCAGCTCTAAGTGGTCACTAAGTCAATCATCCATTCATTCATTTATTCATCATTCAACAAATATCTACTAAGTGCCTACAATATGGCGGGCAATGGTCTACAAGCTGAGGAATCCGACAATGAACAAAATAGATAAAAATCTGCACCTTCATGAAGCTTGCAATCTTAGAAAGGGTTGGGGTGAGGAAAGACAGTCAATATACAAAATAATAATAATAAAACAATAATTCAACTCTAGAGTATTGACAGATGGAGATGTAGTGCCACGGGGGGAAAAAGGCCTCCTGAAAGCTGTGGTCTGAGGGGACTGTTACGTTGGTGTAACTATTCTCTGAGAAACTGTAATGATGGGTATGTGTCATATCGCATTTGTCAAAATCCACAGACGTGCCCAACACCAGGAGTGGCCTTTAATATAAATGATAGTTGACGATAATATATCATCAGTATTGATTCATCAGTTATAACAAATTGTAACTGATGCAAGATGTTAATAATGGGGAAGACTGTGGGGGTGGAGGCGGCGTGGGTACCTTGAACTCTGTGTAGTATCTGCTCAGTTATTCTGTAAATTTAACACGGGACTAAATCAATCGAGTCTTTTTGTGTTTTTCTTTTAAGCTGTCATCTGAACCCATGCAAAAATACAGAAGAGAGGGAGCAGTCACCGCCAGTATGCTTACAGTGGGGAAGCTTGGCAAGAGGAGAGCATCGAAAGGGATGTAAGTGTGAGTGAGGCTGACTTTGGTTGGGTGAGAGGAATCCACACGCGGAAAGGAATCCGGTGAAATCGTATGACCAGGAAGTCGCAGGAGGAATAGACCCCAAGAGGTGACGTGCAGCCAAGGGCGCAGAGGAGTTTAAGGAGACCCTTCCCAGCAGTTTTGAAAAGAACTTCAATCATAACATAGAGAAGCCACCCAGGGTGCCTGGGTGGCTCCGTCAGTTAAGCGTCTGACTTCAGCTCAGGTCGTGACCTCATGGTTCATGAGTTTGAACCTTTCTTTTCATGAGTTTGAACCTCACTGTTCATGAGTTCAAGCCCTGCATCGAGCTCTGCACTGACAGCTTGGAGCCAGCTTTGGATTTTCTTTCTCCCTCTCTTTCTTTCCCTCCCCCATGCTCAAGTGTCTCCCACATGCTCTATCTTAAAAATAAATTTAAAAAAAAATTTTAAAAATAGAGAAGCTACAACTATATAAGGAGGAGAAGGAGAGGAAGTCAAGTTGTGATCTGTCTCAAAGAGAAGGCCAAGGGGCGCCTGGGTGGCTCAGTCGGTTACGCAGCCGACTTCAGCTCAGGTGAGGATCTCATGGTTTGTGGGTGTGAGCCCCGCATTGGGTTCTGTGCTGACAGCTCAGAGCCTGGAGCCTGTTTCAGATTCTGTCTCTCTCTCTCTCTTCCCCTCTCCCTCTCATGCTCTGTCTCTCTGTGTCTCAAAAATAAATAAATAAACTATTTTTAAAAAATTTAAAAAAGAGAGGGAAGTTCAAGGCCAGAAACAAAGGAGTCGATAATTCATGCACATGGAAGAATTTAGGAATTAAGACTTGGGAGGAAATTGTGTTCAACTAATTAATTAATTAATTTTTAAATTTATATCCAAGTTAGTTAGCATATAGTGCAACAATGATTTAAGGAGTAGATTCCTTAATGCCCTTACCCATTTAGCCCATCCCTCCAGCAACCCTCTGTTTGTTCTCCATATTTAAGAATCTCTTATGTTTTGTCCCCTTCCCTGTTTTTATATTATTTTTGCTCCCCTTCCCTTATGTTCGTCTGTTTTGTAATTTAAAGTCCTCACATGAGTAAAGTTATGTGATATTTGTCTTTCTCTGACTGACTAATTTCACTTAGCATAATACCCTTCAGTTCTATCCGCATAGTTGCAAATGGCAAGATTTCATTCTTTTTGATTGCCGAGTAATACTCCATTGTACATATATACCACATCTTCCTTATCCATTCATTCATCACTGCACATTTGCGCTTTTTCTATACTTTGACTATTGTCAATAGTGCTGCTATAAACACCAGAGCACAGGTGCCCCTTCAAAACTGCACACCTGTACCCCCTGGATAAATACCTAGTAGTGCAATTGCTGGGTCATAGGTTAGTTCTATTTTTAATTTTTTGAGGAACCTCCATACTGTTTTCCTGAGTGGCTGCTCCTGTTTGCATTCTCACCAGCAGTGCAACAGAGATCCTCTTTCTCTGCACTCTTGCCAACATCTATTGTTGCCTGAGTTGTTGATGTTTGCTAGCCATTCTGACAGGTGTGAGGTAGTATCTTGTTGTGGTTTTAATTTGTATCTCCCTGATGATGCATGATGCTGAACATTTTTTCATGGGTCTGTTAGCTATCTCGATGTCTTCTTTGGACAGTGTCTGTTCATGTTTTTTTTTTGCCCATTTCTTCTCTGGATTATTTGTTTTTTGGGTGTTGAGTTTGATAAGTTCTTTATAGATTTAGAAACTAAATCTTTTATAGATTTTAGAGACTAACCCTTGTCTGATATGTCATTTGCATATATCTTCTCCCATTCCATCAGTTGCCTTTTAGTTTTGCTGATTGCTTCCTTCATTGTGCACAAGCTTTTTATTTTGATGAGGTCCCAATAGTTCATTTTTGCTTTTGTTTCCCTTATCTCCAGAGACGTGTTGGGTAAGAAGTTGCTGTAGCCGAGGTCAAAGAGGTTTTTACCTGCTTTTTCCTCTGGGATTTTGATGTCTTCCTGTCTTACATTTAGGTCTTCCATCCATTTTGAGTTTATTTTTGTGTATGGTGTAGGAAAGTGGTCCAGGATCATTTTTCTGCATGTTGCTGTCCCTTTTTCCAAGCACCATTTGCTGAAGAGACTGTCTTTATTCCATTGGACATTCTCTCCTGCTTTGTCAAGAATTAGTTGTCCATACATTTGTGGGTCCATATCTGGGTTCTCTATTCTGTTCCATTGATCTGAGTGTCTGTTCTTGTGCCAGTACCATACTGCCTTATCATTATAGGTTTGTAATACAGCTTGAAGTCCAGGATGGTGATGCCTCCAGCTTTGGTTTTCCTTTTCAAAATTGTTTTGACACTTTGGGGTCTTTTCTGGTTCCATACAAATTTTAGGATTATTTGTTCTAGCTCTGTCAAGAATGCTGGTGTTATGTTGATAGGGATTGCATTGAATATGTAGATTGCCTTGGGTAGTATTGACATTTTAGCAATGCTTGTTTTTCCAATCCGGGAGCATGGAATATTTTTCCATTTGTTTGTGTCTTCTTCAATTTCTGTCATAAGCTTTCTATGGTTTTCAGCGGAAATTGTGTGCAATTTTTGATACCTTTCTCTCAGACACAGTTTCCTAGCTCACAACAAGTTACAATTACTTTTATGAGTTTTTCCAACTACACCAAACTATGAGAAATAATAAATTAGAAAAGGCACATTTTGTTATTCCTAGATTAGTTCATCACAGGGGTCCAAACAGCTGCTAAGTTTCTCATGTGCAGGAATTTAAAAGCCACATGCAGGCAATACATAGACTTGTGAGGGAAGGAATCAGACCTTGTGGATGAGCTGACAGTAAGAGTGACTTCATCAATCCGTGAGCCACACAGGGGACACTCAGTCTCTCCATCATCTACGTGTTCAGAAAGCACTAAGGATTCTCAGATATCCTGCCCGTGACCTTAGGGAGACTAAAATCTTATTGGAAAGTCTAGACTTGTTCATCCAAAACACAAAGAAAATAAAGGTGAATCAAATAGAGTTCCAAAGAACAGAATAAAGAATGAGTGCTATGATTACATGTTGTGTCTCCCAAATTCATATGCTGAAGCCTTAATCCCCAATGTGATGGAGTTTAGAGGTGGGGGCCTATGAAAGGTAATTAGGTTCAGATGAGGTCAGGAAGGTGGAGACTCATGACAAAAGTAATGCTCTTACAAGGAAGGAAAAAACTAGAGGTTCCTCTTTCCGCCACATAAGAATACAGCAAGAAAGTGCCTATCTGCAAACCAGGGAAAGGGGTCTCCACCAATCAGCTGGCAGCATGATCTTGGATTCCTAGTCTTCAGAACCATAAGGAACAAATGTCTATTATTTAAACCATCCAGGCTATAGTGTTTTTGTTAGAGCCACCCAAATGGACCCCAACAGTGATTAAAAAGAAAGTCAGATTATGTGAGTTTAGCTAAGCTTTAGTTTTCTCTCCAATGAGAGGAAGTTTGTATATTGAGCCAGGAATGGAGATTTTTGCATTTTAGGACTATGGCAGCAATCAAGAAGCCCAGCAAAGTCACTGAGACAAGGACACTTATTAAATCAGTAGTTCTCCAATGAGTGAGGCCACCTCCCATCACACATCCCCAAACATACAATAACATAATGTGTGTTCTCCCTCTGCCTTTAGCCACGTCTGCCCTTCTGCTCAGGGGCCTTCAGCCTTCTTTTGCCCTTAAAGACCAAGTTCAAGTCCCATTGCTGCTGAAATGCCAACACTGATCACAACTTTCTTAGAATTCCATTGATATTCATGGCCCATACCATTTACTTAGCGTCTTCGTATGCAACATGCTGTGATAAGGAACACTGAATTTGCAGTAGTATTTGGGTTTTAGTGGAGAGCCACCTCTCACCAGCTATGTTCTCTTGGGTGGGTTATTTAGCATCCCCGAGCCTCAGTCTCCTGATTTGCAAACAGGGTGAAATGAGATGATTCAGAATGTCTGTCCTTGAGGATATAGGGCCACAGGAACTCCCATTCATTGTTGTCTGGATGCAAATTGTTTCAGCTCTTTGAAAGACTATTTGCAAGTGTCCCCTAAAGTTAAATCTGAGCCTATTCTCTGAACTAGCAATTCCATTCTTAGATACATAACCAATAGAAATGAGTGCTTATGTTCACCAGAAGATATGCACAATATTCATAGCAATTGTAATCATAATAGCCTCCAACTGGAAATAGCCCAAATGCCCATCAGCAGTAGAACAGATTTCTTAAATGGTAATCTATTTGTACAATAGCACGCAATACAGCAAGAAAACAAACGACTGTTACACACAGTGGTATGGATGAACCCCATAGGAACAATGTTAAGTGGAAGAATCCAGATGAAAACAAAAAAATGACATGATTCCATTTATATAAAAAATCAGCAAATCTGATGATAATGGGTGTCTGAAGAGGTTACATTGGGGGTATTAACCCGGAAGGGCAAAAGAGAATCTTTTGGGGAGTTGAAAATATTCTATTTATGATCAGGGTGGTACACCAGGGTGGTAGATATGAAAATAATATGCAAAACATTATAAATAAATAAATATAGAAATTAACCAAACTGTGCCCTTAAGATTTATGCATTTTACATCAAGCCATATTTCAACTTAAAAATAAGTAATTAGGAGAGTAACTGGCCTTGCTCAGAGTATATATCCTTACTATATGAATCGACAATGGCTGACATATGCCTCGGTAATGGCGGGAGGGGTCTTGACCACTATGGTGCTGACTACTTCAAGACTCAGTCCCATGGACCCATGGAATCTGAAGGCATCCTCCCATCTCCATCCCTAACCCACTGTCACATTTCTTCATCTTTATTTGCTTTATCACACTAACAGAAATGGAAATGACCATATTTCTTGTTTGTGTGTTTACTGGTTTAATGTCTGTCCCCAACCCCATGAGGTGGCAGCATCCGTCTTAGTGATTCAAACCCAACAGCGGGCCTGGTTTCCGATGAGCCCTAATTGGTATTTGTTAGAGGGGCGCATACATGAATGAAGAAGTGAAGGAATGTATGTCTGATAGTGTGCTAGAAATCCAGAGATACAAAAATGAGTAAGTCATGTTTCTCTCCCCCAGGGAGATCATAGTGATCAATTCTGGTTGATTCTATCTTAAAGAAATCCATAGAAACCCAACACTCTTCTCCATCTGGTCCTCATTGTCATTCCCTTAGATTTCCTCAGCAGCCCCTACCTGGTCCCACTGTCTTTGGACTCTCCTTCATTCCCCCACCCCCACCCCAACACACAACACACACACACACACACACACACACACACACACACACACACGCGTGCGCACACCCCACAGTATCTGTATTGCCACTAGTTGACTTACTGGAAACTAATTCCGATCCCAGACCCCACTGCTTCAAATTTCAGCATGCCGCAAGCCGACTCCTCTCCACCTGCCACTGCTCACCTCCCAGGCCTGAGCAGGCCCCTTGATCTTGTCTGCACCCTTCTCCACACACTGTTCTCAGCCTCTCTCACAACATTCAGCCCCCACACCACCTCTTGGCCTCCTGGGCCTCTTTTCCAGCCTCCAAAACACCCTTCATGATGCCTCTCTGACCAAGGAGCCTGTGGGTCAAGGGCAGGAATCACTGGAACATGACGGAAAACCCCGGGAAGCTCCTCTTTCATTACCTTGCATTGTTTTTATCCTGATATTTCTCAAAATACATATGCATGTTTTAGATTATTGAGAAAGAAAAGAAAGAGGAAAGAAAGAAAGAGAGAGAGAGAGAAAGAAGCAGAGGGAGGGAGGAAAGGAAGGAAGGAAAGAAGGAAGGAAAGAAAGGAAGAAAGGAAGGAGGGAAGGAAGAAAGAGAGTGAGAGAGAAAGAAGGAAGAATGGAGGAAGGAAGTGGGGAAGGAAAGAAGGAGGGAAAGAAGGTAGGAAGGAGAGAGGGAGGTAGAGAGGGAGAGAGTGAAGAAGGAAGACAGAGAAAGAGAGAAGGAAGGAAGGAAGGGATAAAAACCAGATTTCTAAACGTTTGTTTTGCAAACTGCCTTTTCCCCAACATGTATACATGGTCGGTATTTGATGTGAGGGTAGAAGTGTGCATAGCAAATGTATAACCCAGCCAGATCTTTGAAACATCAAATCATTAAAAACTCCACCCAGGCGAAAAGCTATGTTTGTGTGAAAATGTTTCAGGGGCATCTCAAGAAGAATTAGTACTTTCTGAAGCTAGAAGGACAGAGAGAGGGAGACAAGGTCAAATTTAATTAGGGTTTTGCTCTTCAGTCTTAGTCCCTCGGTGTTTACCCCGGGAACTGGGTTCACAGAGTCAGGGTAACAGCTATTCTCATCCTACCTCAGCTGAGCACCTGGTATCACCCCGCGGCCCCCATGGGCTGACACAGGACTGGCAGACCTCAAAGTAAATATCAGATTGAATAGGACTCAGTTCAACTCAGCTTCAGGCTGAAGGTACCCTAACCCCTTTCTTCTCCAGCTACTCAGACCAAAAGGCTTTGACGCACCCCTTTTTCATCATGACCATCCAGGCTCCTAAGGCCTGGGGATTCTCCCGTTTCTGTAGCATCTGACTCACCTTCTATGTTCCTGGCATCTTCGTACGCCATTAGGAACCCAAGCCCAGACTTCTGCCCCTGCTCCTGCCTGGCGTTTGGGATCCTCAGCTTCCCCTTCACCACTTAGTTTTCCCAAACCGAGTTCCTCCCAACAGGATGCAGGTCAGATTCCTTAGTCTGGAATTCAGAGCACTGCGTAAGCAAGATTCACAGTCTACCAGTGTGGGGACCACTGAGCATTTGAAATGAGGCTGGTGAGACTCGGGACAGTCTTACTGGAGTGAACACCGCTGGTTTGGCCATTGACCCAATGTTACTGTTGTGCGAAGACTACATTTCATTTTAACCACCACACTGCACAATATGTGGTTATTGTAGTGCACATGCAGAGCGCCGATGTCATCTTCACATGGAGACTTGTCAATGAATTGTGTCAGTTCAAATGGTTTTTTTCTATGCACCTACTTAATGTTGTGATGTGTTTCCATGTGTTCGAATATTTTCTGCAGAGACATCTGTATAAATCACAGTTGGTAATTAAATTTAAAAAATGTTATTTTAATTACAATGTAATTACAGTTTTCTAGTTTAAAAAAGGCTTAGGCAAATTTAAAAATTTAAATGAAGGTATCTTAATGATTCAGAATCGAGTAGAGATGCAGAAGAATAGAAAAGGGAAAGCAGGGGGCTCCTGAATGGCTCAGTCAGTTAAGCATCCAACTTCAGCTCAGGTCATGATCTTGTGGTTCATGAGTTCAAACCTGTGTTGGGCTCTGTGCTGACAGCACAGCACTCAGTGTCTGTCTCTCTCAAAAATAAATTAGCATTTAAAAAATTGGAAAGAGGAAAGCAGGAAAGAAAGATAGTGAAAAGCAACTGCAACTTGCCATAGCAGATCATTGTATAAAACTCTGCTTTTACAATGACGAAGTTGACAATATTAAGAGACATTTTCAGCAAACAGATAGTGAATTTATAACAAGTGTCTTTTCAATGGTCAAAAAATATCAGTGTAATTAGCTGCCTAAAAAGAAAATTGAAAGTTAAATAAAAAAAATAATTTTTAACTAAAAAATTCTTTAAACTTTTTTTAACTTGTTAAACATTAAAAAATTAACTTAAACAGGATCTGTGCTTATAAATTTAGCCAGCTATATAAAAAAAAGCATGGATTCTTATACAAAAGAAAAACGCTTTTAGATGAAGAACTGGTAAAAGAAATTATTTTTCAGTAATGGAAATATTATTAGAAGATCCTGAGAAAAGACTAAAAAGGACATTTATAAAAAGTGAAAGCCCTTCCATTAAGTCACCAAATAATTGCCCATAAAATATAAGACTTTTCAAACAATAGCAAAGACCAATCAATAAACTCGAAAAATCACAATTACTTCCCTTAGCTTTCAATGAGTCATTCCATATAACAGACACTAATTAATACTTCAGGTCCATTTGGTCTCAAAGGACTTCCAATTTACAAAGAAATGTCAATTCACAGCCCAAAAAACTTAACACGTGGCATAGATATTTTAAAATTTTTACATCTATAAAAGAAGTATTCCAACTAGAGAAGAAAAAAATAGTTTCGATCACCACAAATGGTTCCGCTATGCTGGGTCAAAAATCTAGATTAATGGGAATTTTCAAATAAGAAACTGATACTTTCCTTCTTGCTCTTTCCACTATACAATATATATTGAAAACTCTTATACTTAGTTTTCTGCAGCAGACTTTATGAAAAGCCTCATGGATATAGTTATTAAAATTGTTTATTATATACACTTAAATATTATAAAATGTTTCCACTTCATGGAACAGTTGAAAGGAACAGAAGATGATTTTAATGAACTTTTGTTCTTTGCCAATGTTGAGTCCTGGAAGAGTTTTACAAAGACTACAGAATTAACAGAATTTTTAACTCCAGTTCAAGGTTTTCAGAACAAAGGATTGCTTGTCAAATATTCAATAATGAAAGACAAAAAAATAGCTGTGTGATTTATGTATTTTCATCAAAACTATACTGCATATGAATGAGCTAAATTTGACATTCCAAGGTAAGAAAAGCATTTAGTGACATAGACAGGCATGAGAATTTATGTTGAAACTGAAACTTTTATAATACAAATCAACAACAATGATTTATACCTTTTTCTAACGTGATCAGTATGCAAATTATTTTCTTTATAATTGACAGGTGTTATGTAAATCGGATATAAAGGCCAAAAAATGTAAAGAACATTTCATTGTCATTGATAAATTTTAAGTTGCTTTCCAACTTATACTGTAGGTCTTGAAATGACCCAAGAGTTGGTAAATTTACTTAATTTAGACAGATGTAGTTTTGAAATTGATATGCTTTTTCATTTTTATAATTTTCTTAATGTTTATTTATCTTTGAGAGAGAGACAGAGACAAAGAGTGTGAGCAGGGGAGGGGCAGCAAGAGGAATACACAGAATCTGAAGCAGGCTCCAGGCTGCTGTCAGCCCAGAGCCCGATGCAGGGCTTGAACCCATGAACCTTGAGTTCATGACTTGAGCCGAAGTTGGACGCTCAACCACGTGAGCCACTCAAGGACCCTGAAACTGATATGCTTTTGCTCCAACACCAAATCAGTGCTTTTAGAAAAGGTGAATAGGTCTTGTCAATATGGATATAAATATTAAAGAAAAATTTGTTTTTGCACTTTTTTGGGTTACTGAAAAACATTTATGTTTGGTATATATTGGGCATGTAAACTACATCTTCAATTGTATATTTTATGAAAAGTAATAGAGATCATATATATCCAATGAAAATTTTGCATTTGATGCAAAATGTGCTGTAAGTAAAAGCTAAACATTGAATTTCCACGACTTGGTATGAAATAAAGTGTATAAAATATATCATTAAGAATTGTTTTTATTGATCATGTTGAAATGATACTTTGGATATATTAGATTAAATAAAATGTATTACTAAAGTTAATTTCACCTTTTTTTTTTTTACTTCTTTTATAATGTGAATACTAAAATTTTTAAACTGCATATGTGGTTCACATTATGTTTCTATTGGATAGCCCCGCTCAGTAATGAAGTTGCCATCATAATCTGACAAAGGTGACATGACCTTTGGGTTGTTCGTTGTTGTGTTCCCAGAGCCCAACCCCAGGAACTGGCACATAGTAGGTGTTCAGAAAATATTGGCTAAATAAATGAATCTAGGTGTATGCCAGTGTCAGGAAGGGCTCAACACCAGGATATAGAAGCCACTCCAACTATTTCAAGCCAAAAGGGATTTAACCTCAGAAATTAAGAATTTACAGACATTTTTCTAAAAAAAAAGACACACAGATGGCCGATAGGTACCTGCAAAGGCGCTCAACGTCACTCACCATCAAGAAAATGCAAATCAAAACCACAGTAAACTATTACCTCACACCTGTTAGAATGGATGTTATCAAAAACGCAAGTAATGAGTGTTAGCAAGGATGTCAAGAGAAGGAAATGTTTGTCACTGTTGGTGGGAATATAGGTTGGTGCGGCCACCATGAAAAACAGTATGGGGATTCCTAAAAAAATTAAAAATAGAACACCATATAATCCAGCATTTCTGCTCTGGATACTTATCCAAAGAAAATGAAAACACTAACTCAAAAAGATACATGCATTCCATGTTCACTGCAGTATTATTTACAGTAGCCAAGACATGGGAGCAATGGAAGAGTCTATTTATGAATGGATAAAGAAAATATGGTATGTGTATACACACACACACACACATATATATATATACAAGCCAGATTTTCTTTATCCAGATAAAGAAAATCTTTATATATGGAGATATGGATGAATAATATTCTGTTCTATAAGTTGCATACATAGAATGTTTTATATATATATGTATATATATATAGAGAGAGAGAGAGGGAGAGAAAAGAATATTATTCATCCATAAAAAAGAAAGAAATCTTACCATTTAGAACAACATGGATGTACCTTGAGGGCATTATACTAGATGGAATAAGTCAGATAGAAAAAGACAAATACTGTATGATCTCACTTATATGTGAAATATGAATAAATTTAAAATATTGAAAAAATAAATTACTAAAAATTAAAATATTAAAAATTACACTAAGCTTTTAGATATAGAGACTATAGATACAGAGAATGAATTGGTGGCTGCCAGCGGCAGGGGTGGGGGTTGGGCAAAATGAGTGGTAAAGGGTACAAACTTCCAGTTACAAAAGAGGGGCGCCTGGGTGGCTCAGTCAGTTAAGTGTCTAACTCTTGATTTCCGCTCAGGTCATGAGATCTAGCCCCGTGTGAGGAGCAGAGCCTGCCTGGGATTCTCTCTCTTCCTCTCACCCTGCACTCCCTTCTCCAAATAAATAAACTTTTTTTAAGAAGATAAATTAAGTCATGACATGCAATGTTCAGCATGGTGATTGTGGTTAATAATCCTATATGGTACAGCTGGAAGTTGCTAAGAGAATAGGTCTCAAAAGTTCTTGTCACAAGAACAAAACCTGTAACCGTGGTGGTAATGGACGCTAATTTATCACGCTGACCATTTCACAATATGTACAAATATCAAATCATTCTGTTACATACCTGAGACTAACACAAGATAGGGTTATATATTATATGTCAATTATGTTGCAATAAAAAAAAAAAAAAGACTTTGCAAGAATCACTGGAATGGGTAGAGCAGAGGGCTCTAGACCAGACAGACCCCCGGAGCATGGCGCCCAGGCCAACAGTGCAGGAAGCCGGCCAGAAGAGCCACCACCTCCACCACCGTGGGGAAGGCAGGACTGGAGAAGGCTTCCTGGAGCTGCTGGCTCTAGGAACACACCTCTTCAAGTACGAGGTCTTAGGTTTAGAGCCACACCACACCTGAGATCCAGTCTAGCGAAAAAGATGGCCCGTGGAGCTGGAGATTGGACCCTGAAGCACATGGCAGAAAATGAGCACCACAGGAAGATGGCTTCCAGGCTCATTCAAGTGTGACTCGGTTATGAAGGTGACATCACACCCAAAAGTTATTACAAAGAAGTCTCTCCTATCCCCTCATTATTCTTACTGAGTAAACTTTCTTTTTTTATTTCTAAATATTTATTTATTTATTTTGAGAGAAGAGAATACCCATGTATGCCTGTGAGCGGGGGGGGGGGGGGAGAGGCAGAGAGAGAGAGAGGGAGAGAGAGAATCCCAAGTAGGCCCCACACTGTTAGCACAGAGCCCAAGGTGGGGTTCGATCTCATGAACCATGTAATCATGGCTTGAGCCAAAATCAAGAGTCAGACACTTAACCGAGCCACCCAGGTACCCCAGGGTGAACTGGGTGAACTCTTTCATATTAAACATCCATTCCTCCTGAACCCTGAGCACTGCTGGTGGGAACGCAAATGGGTACAGCCACTCTGGAAAACAGTATGGAGAGTCCTCATAAAATAAAAGAAATAAGAACTAGCCTATGACCCAGCAGTTGCACTACTAATTATTTATCCAAAGGATACAAAAATGCTAATTTGAAGGGGCACATGCACCTCAAATGTTTATAGCAGCTCTATCAACAATAACCCAACTGTGGAGAGAGCCCGAATGTCCAGCAACTGACAAATGGATAAAGGTGTATCCATTTGTGGTATATACATGTAATGGAATATTACTCAGCAATCAAAAAGAATGAAATCTTGCCATTTGCAACAATATGAATAGAACTAGAGTGTATTACACTAAGTGAAATAAGTCAGAGAAAGCAAAATATCATATGATTTCACTCATATATGAAATTTAAAATACAAAACAGATGAACATAAGGGAAGAGAAGCAAAAATCATATAAAAACAGAGAGGGAGACAAACCATAAGATACTTTTAAATTCAGGAAACACACTGAGGGTTGCTGGAGGGGTGTTGGGTGTGGGGGAAGAGCTAAAGAAGTTAGGGGCATTCAGAAGGGTACTGGTTGGGATGGGCACTGGGTATTAAGTGTAAGTGATGAATCACTAAATTCTATTCCTGAAAAAAATAAGTATATAAAAGATAATAAATAAAAAAATAAAGGCTGGAAACCTTCCCTGGCTTCCCCAACACTATGTTAAGTGTCTTTTCCATGGACTTTGTATGCGTTCTTGCCTCACACCATTGAATTTATTTATTCTAAGTGTTTAATTGTCTTGCTCTCCTGATAGACCATTAGCTCCAAGGGCAGGGCTCTGTCTTCTTTTTCTCCATTATGTTCTCCCCACCTAGTGGTAGATGCTAAATTCGCACGTGTTGAAAGAATTAATGAATATACTAACAAATCACCAGAGATGGATGTGAACTCACCTTTCGCCATGCCTTGAGCCCTCTCAGAACACATTCGTGTGCCCTCACAGATGCCCAGCACTTCCTGCAGAAAGTCATGCTTGGCACACTTATCACCAGGATGCAAACTTGCCCTCACAAGGAGGATGGCCTGGGGCTGCTTCTAAGAAACAGGGAGAGACTGTTGTCAACACAATGACTTTCAAGAAAATGTCTTGAGCTGTAGGGTGTTGGGCCAGGAGCCCAGGCTGCAGAACAATCAAGGAAAGATAAGGCCAAGGGGTTATGCTGGACACTGCATTCCCAGCCACACTCCTGTCATCAAGGAAGAAGTGTGGTCACTTAACTAAAGGACCAGGGAGAGGATGAGGGTCATATGAACAGTGACACTTTACATAGGATCATTTTCAAAGCTTATGGACCTTCCTCATATGCATTGGCCCACTCAGGATCACCCCCTCCCCTATTTTGTAAACTGAAGCATAGTAACATTAGAAATTTTTCCAAGGGCAAGTGTCAAATCCAGGTCTTGAACCCAAGCGGGAGAGCTCTGTGGTTACAACACAGGCTGTAGAATCGGAGCCAAGTTCAGAGTCATCTTTTGCCACAAAAGATGGGCAAGTCTTTTGGGCAAGTCACTCTCTGAGTCTCTATTTTTCTCACACATAAAGAAAGATGATACCATCTAGCTCCCGGGTTTGTTGTAAAAATTAAATGAAACACTTACGCAAAGAACCTAGCTCAGCACCTTGTGCAGAATAAGGATTCAGTATAACTAATAGCTATTTATTATAATTATTTGTTTTTGTTGGTGGTGGTGTTCCAAATTTAAGACTTTTTCTATTATTTCAGATTGTTTTTGAATTGTAAAAATCTTAATATGATATTAATAATTTACTTTAGGGGCGCCTGGGTGACTCTGTTGAGCACCTGACTTCAGCTCAGGTCATGATCTCGTGGTCTGTAGGTTCAAGCCCCGCATCAGACTCTGTGCTGACAGCTCAGAGCCTGGAACTTGCTTCAGATTCTCTGCCTCCCTCTCTCTGCCTCAGCCCAGCTTGCGCTCTCTGTCTCCCTCTCTCAAAATTAAATAAACATTAAAATAAATAAATAATAATATGAATGAGGGGGGATGTTAATGGACATGACAAGGGACATTCAGTCACCTTGATTCGGTACACACACTTTAGGCCTGGTGAGCAATTACTAAACCGCGAAGACCCCACTCCAGAAGACAGTACTATAAGCACTTTCTGAGGCACCTGGGTTAGATCAGTTTGTTAAGCATCTGATTTCGGCTCAGGTCATGATCTCAGTTTGTGGGTTCAAGCCCCATGTCAGCTTCTGTGCTGACAGCTCACAGCCTGGAGTCTGCTTTGCATTCTGTGTCTCCCTCTCTCTCTACCTCCTCCCCTGCTCATGCTCTGTCTCTCAAAAATAAATAAACATTATAAGCACTTCCTCTATGTTTATGTCCAATTATGATATTTAGAGGCTTTGCTAATCTGCATACTGAACGTCAGAATGAGTTTTTACCAGGGGTTCTTAGTGACTTGTTGATCTGCATAATGGGTGGATGTTCCAAATGGTCTACATTAATAAAATTAATGCTTCAGTATACAAAGTGAAATGTAAGAGAAAATATTTTAGATGCTTCCTGGTCTTACTAAGTCCTTCATCATTAACCCTTAGGGATGCACTAGAGGCTAGAGCCCTAAAACACCCAGTGTCCCACATAGAACACTGTAAGGCTATTTGGTAGGGGCTCTTCTGAGCCCACAGGCTAATACCTACCTATGTAATAACATTTGCTGTGATACTTCCTTCCTTTCTTCCCTTTTATCCAGGCTCTAGGTGAGTAGCTAACTCTCACTTACCTCTAACTCCCCAGGGCTCCAAGACTTACAGAAGAACCTAATATCCATGCATCACCAGATCAGCTGAGGTCAATTTGCAGCAAAGGTTCTACTGAGTCTCTCAGACAGGATTGTCATAAAGCCCAAATGACAAAATGCATGGCTAAGTCTCTTGTGAATTTTCAAGAGCTATAAGAGATGAGAGGAAGAGAAATACACGTGTCTGTCTGCGTAGCTTCCTTTGCTGGTTTTTCTCGAAGACCCCGTCTTTAATCCTTACTTTCTCTGCGTGATCTCATTTAGCCCTTCAGTTCTAAATACCCATCTTGTGTTGAGGACTTACATGGTTTTGTAACTAGCCTGGACCTCTCGACTGAGCTCCTGATGATGCATACCCAAAAGTCCACCAGACATCTCCGATTGAAGATGACTAACAGGTATCCTAAGCTTGCCACGGCCACACACCATGCTTGACCCTTCTCTCCCAACCTTCTCCCCCCAACACCACCACCTTGAGTCTAATCCATCTCAGAAGATGCTGCTGCTCAGGCCAAAGACCTACGAGCCTTGATTCCTCTCTTTCTCTCACTGCCCTATCCCCTCCCCCCATCAGTGTCCCCCTTACCATCTGTGACGGTGTCATCCTAATCAACACCATATCACCACACACCATCTAGAAGCCTCCTAACTGATCTCATGGACACTCCCCTCCCCTGCACTAGACAGTGGCCTTTTAAAAATGTAAATCAGGGGCACCTCGGTGGCTCAGTTGGCTATGCATCTGACTCTTGGTTTGGGCTCAGGTTATAATCTCACAGTTTGTGAGTTTGAAACCCACATCAGGCTTCACACTGATAGCTCAGAGTCTGCTTAGGATTCTCTCTCTTGCCCTCTCTCCTGGCTCCTCCTCTGCTCTGTCTTTCAAAATAAATAAATAAACTTTAAAAAATGTAAATCAGGCGTGCCTGGGTGGGTTAGTCAGTTAAGTGTCCTACTTCAGCTCAAGTCATAATCTTCCAGTCTGTGAGTGTAAGCCCTGAATTGGGCCCTGTGCTAACAGCTCAGAGCCTGTAGGCTGCTTTGGATTCTGTTTCTCCTTCTCTCTCTGAACTTCCCCCACTCACGTTCTTTCTGTCTCTCTCTCAAATAATTAACAAGCATTTAAAAAATGTTTTTAATGTAAACCAGACCACATAACTCCCTATTTCAACTTCCCACCGGTCTTCCATCTCTCCTGGAAAAAAACCCGAGCTCCGACCCCACATCTCTTGCTTCCTCCTTCTTATTCTGTGGCCTCATATTCTGCCGCCTCCACCTGTGTTCATGTTATTCCAGTCCCCCTGGCTTGCTCCTGTCCCTTCAGCATTGATGTGGCCCTTTCAGTCCCACCTTATGGCCTTTAGCCAGTTGTTCTCTCAACCCAAACACTCCTCTTCTGGGTCTTCACCTGGTCACCACCTTTGTATCATTACCCCATGTCAGTCAAGTCCCCTCCTCAGAGCGGCCCATCCCAGGACCCAAGCTAAAGGAGACCCAGCGTCCTTACAAGCCACTTCCATGCCATTGTGGAGATCTAATACATTCATAGCACTTCTCACTACCATCCCGCTCATTTCTTCTTCTTCTTTTTTTTTTGATTCCTTGTATATTGTTTGTCTTTTCACTAGAATAAAAGCCCTATGAAGGCAAAGCTCTGTTTTGTTCATCACCTTTTCCTAGCACCTCCAACAGTGCCTGACACAGAGAAGACTCTGGAAAAAAATGTGTGCTTGATGAGTAGATGAGCAATCTATTTATTATCACCTCTCCATGACTTGTAGAAGTGTAAAAACCAGTTTATGAGAATGGATAAACAAACTGTGTACATTGATATAATGGAATACTATACAGCCACGAGAAAGAATAAACCACTAATACACCACCACCAACACGATTGGATATCAAAACCATGTTGAGCAACAGAATGTACTGTATGATTCTGCTCATATGAAATGCCCAGGATAGGAACGCCTCGCTGGCTCAGCTGATAGAGCATGTGACTCTTGATCTCAGGGTCATGAGTTCAAGCCCTACATTGGGTGTAAGGCCCATTTGAAAGAAATCAAGGAAGGAAGGAAGGAAGGAAGAGAGAGAGAGGAAGAGAGGGAGAGGGGAAAGAAGGAAGGAAGGAAAGAAGGAAGGAAGGGAGAAATGCCAAGGATAGACAGACAAAATGAGTCTATGGTGTTAGAAATCAGAACAGTGGCTAGTTATCTCTGAGGATGAGAACCAGCTAGAGAGAGACATAAGAAAATCAAAAATACTGAAACAATTCTTTCTGATTGGTGTATAGATTACGTGGAATTAGACATCTGCTGAAAGTCACCAAATTGTACACTCCAGATGTGTACATTTCTCTGTATAGATATTTTCCCTCAAAACAAAACAAAACTTACTCTTATAAATAGAAAGGGCAACTTCTTGTATCAGTCAATTCAGAACGAAATATTAATCTGATTTAGCCCCAGTTCAGAGACTATTTTGGAATCCTGGGTTTCAATCATTCTAGAATATCTACCCGAGGTTCTTTCAGCTTCGTTGGGTTGTCTTGATAGGAGGAAAAAGTTTGGCCTGCTTATCATATTATTTTAAAAATGATAATATTTAGTGTTTAGTGTGGTTCTGTTCAGAGACATGGCTCCTTTAGGTTGTGGTTTTTTGCTTTGTTTGCAAGGTAGATTTGGCCTTACATCCTTGCTCCTGGGGAGTTTTTTCAGGCAAGTAACAAGTGATGCCAAATCACCCAAGACATCTAACCATTACTAAGTATAAAAACCTAAAGGAAGGGATGATCTTGAAAGAATCCATCAGTTTGGACCAAAGAAATGAATCTACATTAGCCAACAGTAGCCATACTTGATTCTTGCCAGGGCCACGGTTATTCCAAACTCTTCCATTGGCTACTCCCTCTCCATAAGCATAACAGATAGATATGTTGAGCCCAGTAGCCCACTTTATAGACAGACAAAGAGAAGCTCAGGGGAGTTGGTGGCTGGTGGGAGGGAGTCAGCACAGTGTTTTGGGACTGGTACATTGTCCTAGTCCCGGAGGAGGCTGCGGAGTGAAGATGAATTACATCTTTTACTAAGAATCGCATCCTGAAGGAAGGTCCATAGTCTAATATCCTCAACTTCAGCAAACACCACCAGTTTCCAATCACCGCCCCCCCCCCCCTTCATACGTTAGAAGAATCTGCTTCTTCTCTTTGAACAGCTTCACCTAAATGATGAACTATCTCAGGGACCCAAAGGCAGGATGTTGGGTTGCGTGTGTGTGGCTGGATCAGCATGATTTTTGTGGGTGACAACCTTCTATCCTTTCAGCTTCCCTTTAGGGAAGGTTTTCTCTGGGCAGGAGGGCCAGGTGTGAAGGAATATCTGTCTGAGAAGTCACACAGGGCCACCCGGACAGGAAGCATTCTTGCTCTGGTGGCAGAAACTCTGCTGCTGGCAAAGCCAGGGCAGCTCTTTCCCAATAAGGCCCCTCCAGGAGCCCTGCAGCAGGAAGACGAGGGAGGCGACCCCAAGTCATCTGGAAGAGCAGAGGAGAGGAAGAAGGGACACCTGGTGGTCCCCCTCCAAACCTAGAGCAGCTCAATAGTAACTCAACATTTCGAGGGTAGGAAGAGGCAGGCCACATGATAAGGAAAATGTAAAGTTGTCTCTACAGGAAGTTTAACACTCTTCTATGGAGCTGATGTGGGTTAGGGAAACCTACACTGTCTTCTGTGTGTTCAGAACATTTAATTCTTGCCTGAGCAGGCATGTTCCAAAGGCAAAGGGAGATAATCCACAAATAAGAGGAAACAGTCATACGCTAACAGCCTCCCCTTTTTCTTTCCATCATGCAAACCACCAGCTCAGGAGGCTATGCCGCAGTCATGGGCATGCAGGCTGCAGAGTCAGTCAGGCCTGGGCCCAAATCCCACCATGCCACTTGCTGGCTGCATGAACCTGGGCACTTTCCTGACCTTTCTGTTCCCAGTTTCGTCATCTGTAAAATGGGAATAATACTAACACTTACCTTTCAGGTTTATTGTAAGAAGTGCCTGCAAATCACTTAGCACAGGGTATGACACATAAAAAGGGCTCCATAAATGTGATGTCTTTACTAAATAAATGCTTTAGTAAGTAGCTACCATAGCATGGGTGATTAATTTAACTAAGTGAGTTAATTAACTGGAGCAAAACAGCTCTTCCTGAATTACTAACCCCGGAACCCGTCTCTACAGCTTTGCAGGAATGCAGCCAGGCCGATGGTAATTTGGGGGGCGGATATTGCTTATTCAGAAAGAAACCTTCTCAGTGGACAATGTGTTCAGAAGCCTACAGCCAAGATACAGAAAAGGGAGATAGGGTATGATGGTTTTGGATTACTCAAAGGGCTGGTCTGCATATTAGGGATTAAATTTAATCCCTGGATCCCCAGAGAGAGGATTCAATCCAGTAGGAGGAAATTGAAGGGAACAGACTTCCTCCCAGGGTAAGGAAGTAATTTTTGTATCTCAGAGCTTGCCTCCCCAAAATGGGCTGTTTCTGGAGGTAATGAGCTTCCCATCACTCAGTGAAAAAGTCTAGGGTGGATGAGTCCTGTGGGATGAGCCCTTGAACTCTACGGCCATGGAGTGGTTTACAGGTTCACGGGCACAGGTGAGCAAGCAAGAGATTTTATTGCCCTTGTTTCCTTTTTACAGATGAAGAAACTGAGACTCAGAAAGAATATATTTCTTGCCCAATGTCACACAGGGGGGAGGTGGCACCACAGGGGTTGGGCCTCTGGTCTTGAGCTCCAAAGCCAGTGCTCAGACCGCTCATCTGAGCCTCAGTGATGATGGGTATCCACCAATTCTGGTTCATCTTTGAAGGCACTTGGGGAACTTTATAAAAACCAGGTTCCCAAGTATCATCCCAGAACTACTGGACCCACACCATCAGAGATAACTTTTAGTTTTTAATTTGTCCCTAACTGAAATGATAAACACCAAATTCTGGATAAAGGTAGTTGAGGGGAGAGAGAGAGAGAGCCAGTTGGGAAGAGGCCTCCAGGGACCTCAGCTGCACTGGAAAAGTTTGATTTCGTAAGGTGGGCGAAATGTACAAGGATGTAGTTACATTAGCTCTCACATTGTCTTATATGTGTGAAGTAATTCATCGTAACGAATTTAAAGCTCCCCAGTGACCCTGTAAGCAGCCAGGCATGAGATCCTCCAGATCGTCTCTGGGCCCTTTTTCAACTCTAAAATTGTCTGACCTAACTCAGCTGGTCAGTTTCTGCAGATCCACTGAGATCTCCTGTCAGAAACTGGGCCCAGTTCCCACTGGGTTTACCAACCACCACTGTCGATCCTGCATCACCCACCGGCTCCTTCCCTGGACAGAGTCCAGGGTTTACCTGGGGCTCGACCCCATACCAACCATTCAGCCGGTCCCGAGGAAGACAGCCACTTTTGGGACTGCCAGGGCCATCAGCTCCCTGGCCGATGGAGCACGTGAGGGGACACAACTATGGTTCCAGTTTGGCAGAGGGTCGAGAAGAGCGGCTGCTGGCGGCAGAGGACTGTGTGGGCATGCTACAAACCTGCCTTTAGGTAGTTCTGTTTTTATCAGCCTGTGTCGCATTTGATTACCTTGATGGCTGGTTTCACAGCACTGACATGGGACGTGCATCTGTCCCATGGGCCACTGGCTCCCTGACTGTAAGCTGGGTGGGAGTGGCTTAAGCCTAAAGTAGCATACGCAAAGCAGGGGGCAAAGCCCAGGCATGGCTCCATCCGGAGTAATGATCAGGCAGAACTGGCCAGGAGCCCAAGAACTCGCCAGCCCTACCTTCAGCCTGCCCTGATTACTGTTTACAACCAAAGAAGCCATTGGTGTAGAAATGAGTGCACGTAATCCACGTGTGAGGACATCCACCCACAATCCTCCAAGCGTTACAAGGTACCTCAAGACTCAGAATACTTGAGGACACAGCAGGTTCTTGTCATGGTCTCTGAAGTGGAGATGAACATACCTGGGATTCATAAAGTAATCCATGAATGCCAAGGTGTCGACATATTCGACCTCCTATTGCTATTTTCTATCTAAATTTAAGTTTTCTTTATATTTTATAATGTATCTATTTTATTACACAATCTTCATATTAATAGATAATATTACTGAGTTCTTATTCCATGCCAGGCAATATTCTTAGAAACTTACATAGATCATTTCTTTAAAAAAGTTTTTTAATGTTTATTTATTTTTTGAGAGACAGAGACAGAGTGTGAGCAGCAGAGGGGCAGAAAGAGAGGGAGTCACAGAATCTGAAGCAGGATCCAGGCTCTGAGCTGTCAGCGCAGAGCCCGACGCAAGGCTCAAACTCACAAACTGCAAGATCATGACCTGAGCCGAAGTCGGACACTTAACCGACTGAGCCACCCAGGCGCCCTACACATATTTCATTTAACCTCTAAAACAACCCTGTGAGGTAGTATGATTATTCCCACTTTATAGGCACAGACCAGTCAAGTGATCTGTCCACTATCACACAGCCGACAAGTGACAAAGCTGGGATTTGAACCCCCCAGTCTGGCTACAGAGTTTACATTTAAAACTACTACCCTCTTCTGCCTCTCATACCCAAGTACAATCTACAATTTTAAGCAAACATGCATTGGAGTTGCATGTTCAAGTTTTTGTTTTGTTTTTGACTGAAGAGGTCATTCAGTCAAAAACCAAAACCAAAACACGAAACCCACCTTTGGAGAATGTTGCCAAGTTCAGGTAAAAGAGTAAACTGGTTCCGTGTGAGCCGCTGGGCGAGGAGGGTCATTGTGAGACCCTTCCAGGTCTCCCAAGAGTGCCGCTAGGAACTCTCCGGCCACCACGTCTGTGTCTTCCAGGACCCATCACTTGTATGCCTTCCCACGCTTTGCCGTGTTTTCTAGCACTTTTGTCTAGTGCCTATTTTTCTTTAACTCATTTTTTAAACCTAAATAATGGATTTTCTAAAGAAATGCGGTATCACCACTAAAAATGGAAAACCAGTATCCCTTGCACAGATGCACATTGCAAAGAATTATAAAAATTCTACCCCCAAAGGCCTTGTTTTTATAAAAATAATAATAGCTAGGGGCGCCTGGGTGGCTCAGTCGGTTAAGCGTCCGGCTTCGGCTCAGGTCATGATCTCATGGTTCGTGGGTTTGAGCCCAGAGTCGGGCTCTGTGCTGACCGCTAGCTCAGAGCCTGGAGTCTGTCTTCAGATTCTGTGTCTCCCTCTCTCTCTGACCCTCCCTGCTCATGCTGTCTCTCTCTCAAAAATAAATTAAAAAACATTAGAAAAGATAATAATAGCTAATATTTTATAGGGTCAGGTACTTTATAGTGTCACACATTGCTCCGACTATTGGAAATATATTTGTAAGTAAAGTTTACAGTAGCTCTACCGGCAGGTGTTTATATTATCCCCATTTGCACACGAGGGACGGGAATTTTCATCCACTGGTGCAAGCCGGCACAAGCACTCGGGCAGAGGTAGGGCTTGAACTCGGGCCGCCCACTACAGACACCATGGTGGTGCCTGTAGCACTTGGCGCAGCAGGGCTGAGGGAGGATGTGCCTCCTACTCTCAGCTTAGTGAGGGAGCATCTAGAAACCTGAGCTAGGCCTCCATGGCCTGGCCTAGCTCCCTGTGGCCAAGTCAGGGAAGCCGTTGCTCTCTCCTCCTCTAATAGTAGCATCAAAAGGGTGCCCAGACTCCCCCCTAACACCAGGGCCAACCTGGTACAATAAGAACCCACAATAAGAACCTTGGCTTGGACCAGGTTAGAAGGGGTCTTCCCATGATAGTGGCCCGCAGTCAGCAAGATCCAGGTGTAAGAGGTGGTGGCTGGAAACACTGGAGGTAGAAGCTGAGGTTGGGTAGAAAGCAGCAAGCGGAAGAAGAAGCACTTCCTGTCCCCCCACGTTGTTGTGAGGATGGCCTGGCACAGGAAGCCAAAGAATCCACCGACATGCCCACCAAAGAAAGCCAGTTTCAAAAATCCACATCTGGAGAGCACAGGGTTAGATTTCTCCAGCACCAACCAAGTAAGAGCTGTCTGTCCATCCCTTCGCTCTCTTCCCCCATCCAGCTTCCGGCTCTCAGAGACACAAGGCTTCTAGAGAAGCCGACCCCCTCCTTGGCCAGAAGCATGAAGTCAAGGAGAAAAGCCATGCCTGCATCCTCATTCAGAGGACAAGGGAAGGAAAATCCAACAAGATATTTTTAAAGGGACTTTTGTGATTATATCCAAAGAGTCCTGGGTGATCTATTCCCTAGAAACTTCTCTCAGCTACATCCTGCGGGGTGCAGAAAAGGAGCTTGGAAGTCCATCCACGTGACCGGGCTCATGGAAAGAGCAGTAATTCCCTATGAACTGAAAGCGTATCCTCTTCTCCCTGTCCCTCTATATTATGGTATTCCTGACATGAGCATGACTCAGGACACCAAGTGACAGATGGACTAAGAGGGCACCCCAGGGACAATCAGTATATTAGATATGTATCACAAAGTGGAATATTTTTATTAATTTTTAGATTAAGAATAAGTATAGGAGCTCCTAGGTGGCTCGGTCGGTTAAGCATATGACTTCGGCTCAGGTCATGATCTCTTTGTAGGCTCAAGCCCAGAGTCAGGCTCTGTGCTGGCAGTGCAGAGCCTGCTTTGGATTCTCTCTCTTTCTTTCTCTCCATCCCTTCCCCACTTGTGCTCGCTCTCTCTCTCTCTCTCTCTCTCAAAGTAAATAAATAAACTAAAAAAAAGAAGAAGTATAAATAGAATGTCTAATATTTCTTTCCTTGTTTCCAATAACATCTGTGAGCTTCATTTTGAAAATTCAGTGGGGAACTATTACAGGCTTTTAATCGAGAGGGAAATGTGATAGAATTTGTGCTTTAGGAAGTTGAACTTGACCTTGTTGTGGCAGAAGACTAGGAGTAAGAAGGCACAGGAGGGTTTAAGCAGAAGAAAAACGGATCATGGCTGAGATGAACAGGGTTTCCCAAATCCCCCATCCAGCTCTGGTGGGAGTGGGGGAAAGGGGTAGCGTAGAGGGGAGGCTTACTAACAAGCAATCCACCTTTCTAGGACATTCTGAATAATGACAACTGCCCCTCTCACAACAACATGGGACAACCCACATCTATCTGCCAGAAAAGGAGTGAGCCTAAGGAGGGAGAGGACACAGAAGGAAATGGAAGAGCGAGTCAAGCTGGTCAAGTGGAGCCCTGGATTAGCCTACCCACAGCTCAATCAGATGCGTTCCAGAAGGCTCACCCCAACCCTGCTCTTCCTCCCTGCCATGAGTAAATGCAAAAGAGGATGGGTGTGGCAGGACCAGAGGGAGGCAACCATACCCGGCTCTCCCTGGGTTAGCCCCTGAATCAAAGGCTGATAATAAAGGCACCCCAGGAAATCAGAAACCAAAGAAGAAGGTGGTATTTGTCCTCCAGGAGCTCATGAGGAGGCATGTCACAGAATCATGACCCGTCATCCAGCCATACCTCAGTTCCTCCCCACAACCAGAAGCAAGCTACCCAGACAAGCCACCCAAAGCAAACAAATCAAAACCACTAAGAATACATCATGTAACTCTAGGTGGGTGAGAAATCGGGCTCATTCCCAAAGACAGAAATGTGTAGGGGGCCAGAGTCAAGCTAGGGCTGGGTCCAAATCAGTCTCTTCATCTGTAAAATGAGTAGGTCACTGCTACTTCAGGGACTCGATTTGAAGGTTACATGCAATGATATAAAATGAAAGTGTCCCACCCAAGGCCTCACACACAGACCTCCAAGGTTGTCAGTATTCTTATCCGGTATCCATAATTCAACAAATGTTTTCTCCTCATCTGACACTTGTCTTCACATTTTGCTTATTTATTTATTCATCATACAAAAGTTTTAAATGTTTATATACTCAAATCTGTTGATTTTTTCCTTTGTGGTTTTGGGGTTTTGTGTCTTGCTTTAAAGCATGCTTCCTAAATCCATAAATCCATATTATGAAGTGATTCTTCTACATTTTCTTCAAGCACTTTTTTATATCACGTGTGTGTGCACGTATTTGTTTGGAGATATGATGCAAAATGGTGACCTGACTTTATTTCTTCCTCCTAAATCACCAGTTGTCCCAATATCTTTGGTCAAACGGCTCACCCATTTCCCACTGACTTAAATTTTTTTAAAAATAGTTTATTGTCAAATTGGTTTCCATACAACACCCAGTGCTCTTCCCCACAAGTGCCCTCCTCCATCACCACCACCTCTTCCCCCCCCCCCTTCCCCTTCAACCCTCAGTTCGTTTTCAGTATTCAATAGTCTCTCAAGTTTTGCGTTCCTCTCTCTCCCCAACTCTCTTTCCCTCTTCCCCTCCCCCTGGTCCTCCATTAGGTTTCTCCTGTTCTCCTGTTAGACCTATGAGTGCAAACATATGGTATCTGTCCTTCTCTGCCTGACTTATTTCGCTTAGCATGACACCCTCGAGGTCCATCCACTGTCCTACAAATGGCCATATTTCATTCTTTCTCATTGCCATGTAGTACTCCATTGTGTATATATACCACATCTTCTTGATCCACTCATCAGGTGACGGACATTTAGGCTTTTTCCATGTTTTGGCTATTGTTGACAGTGCTGCTATGAACATTGGGGTACATGTGCTCCAATGCCTCAGTACTTCTGTATCCCCTGGGTAAATCCCTAGCAGTGCTATTGCTGGGTTATAAGGGAGTTCTATGGATCGTTTTTTGAGGAACCTCCACACTGTTTTCCAGAGCGGGTGCACCAGTTTACATTCCCCCCAACAGTGTTGGAGGGTGCCTGTCTCTCCACACCCTCGCCAACATCTATAGTCTCTTGATTTGTTCATTTTAGCCACTCTGACTGGAGTGAGGTGGTATCTCAGTGTGGTTTTGATTTGTGTTTCCCTGATGATGAGTGATGTTGAGCATGGTTTCATGTGCCTATAGGCCATCTGAATGTCCTCTTTGGAGAAGTGTCTGTTTATGTCTTCTTCCCATTTCTTCACTGGGTTATTTGTTTTTTGGGTGTGGAGTTTGGTGAGTTCCTTGTAGATTTTGGATGCTAGTCCTTTATCTGATATGTCATTTGCAACTATCTTTTCCCATTCTGTCGGTTGCCTATTCGTTTTCTTGATTGTTTCCTTTGCAGTGCAGAAACTTTTTATCTTGATGAGGTCCCAAGAGTTCAGTTTTGCTTTCATTTCCCTTGCCTTTGGGGATGTGTCAAGTAGGAAATTGCTGCAGTTGAGGTCAAGGAGGTTGTTTCCTACTTTCTCCTCGAGGGTTTTGATGGTTTCCTGTCTCACATTCAAGTACTTCAGCCATTTTGAGTTTATTTTTGTGTATGATGTAAGAAAGTGGTCTAGTTTCATTCTTCTGCATGTTGCTGTCCAGTTCTTCCAGTACCACCTGCTAAAGAGGCAGTCTTTTTTCCATTGGATACTCTTTCCTGCTTTGTCAAAAATTAATTGGCCATACATTTGTCCTACTGACTTAAATTATACTTTTATTTCTATATAGAGTTCTCCATACATGCTTCAATGCACTGCTAGATTCTCCATTCAGGTACAGTTGATCTATTTTATCATCCTTGTAAAAATACCACAATATTATAATTGTGATAACCTTGAAGAAGCTTTGATATATCTAGGACAAGGTCTCCATCCCTCATTTATTCTTTTCCTTTTATTTACTAGAATTTTTCTGCATGTTCTCTTCTTAGGGAGTTTTAGAATCTACTTATTGAGTTCCATGAAAAATTGCATTGACTTTTTCATTGAGATGACAGTGAGTTTATACATTATTTATAGAAAACTAATGTGTTTGCAATACGGAATAGTCCCATCCTGGGGCATAAGATGTCTATTCAAAAGTCCTTTTGTGTACTTGTACATTTCTTTAGATACGTTCCTTGGTTTTTTGTTTTGGTTTGGTTTGGACACTTTTATGAAGGAGATTTTTTTCATGGCATATAAAATCAATCATAAAGATAGATTATTGGTGGTATATAGAAAAGCCATGAATTTTTCTATAACACTGATGTTATACCTACCAATCATATGAAACTCATTAGTTCTAATAGACTTTCAAAAGTTCAGGGGTTCAAGCCCTTTCAAAAGTCTATTACCTTAGATTTCAGCAAATATTCATATTATTTGTAAATAAGGACAGTTTTATCTCTTCCCTCGAAATATTTACATTTCTTCTGGTTTTATTACAATGGAAAAAGCTATCTTCCTTTGGCAGGATTTTAGAATGTTGAACAGATGTGATACTAGTGGGCAATCTTGTCTTATTCCTGACTTTAATAAGAATGCTTATGGTTTTTCACTATTAATATGATATTTGATATAGTCTTCTAGAAGATATACTTTATAAAGTTAAGGTAAATTTTTTCATTTCCAAACTTGCTAAGGTTTTTAATCAGGTATTGATCATAAATTTAATTTCATACTCTTTTTTCTCCAGCTTTATTGAGGTGTAATTGACATGCAGGGATTATATCTGTTTAAGGGATACTACTTGTGGTGAAATGATACCACAATCGAGCTAATTCACATATACACAGACCCTCATATATACTTACCATTTGCTCTGTGTGTATTGAGAACACTTAAGTTCTACCCTCTTAGAAAACTTCAGTAATAAAGTATTGTTAACTACAGTTACCATGTTGTGCATTAGATTTCAGAACTCATCTGTCTTATAGAACTGAGAGTCTGTACCTTAGATGTTAGTTAAATACTTCTCAACATTTATTCAGATAATCTTGATTTATTTCTCCACAAATGTATTACTGGAAATGCTTTCTTTTTAAAAAAATTATTTTGATGTTTTATTTTTGAGAGAGAGAGAGAGAAACAGTGTGAGCAGGGGAGGGTCAGAAAGAGAGGGAGACACAGAATCTAAAGACAGGTCCCAGGCTCTGAGCTAGCTGTCAGCACAGAGCCCGATGTAGGGCTGAACCCACGAACCATGAGATCATGACCTGAGCTGAAGTCGGTCGCTTAACTGACTGAGCCACCCAGGCGCCCCTGGAAATGATTTGTTATAAATTTCCTAATGTTGAGCATCCTTGAAGCTTTAAAATGGACCTTACTGGCTTTTCACTGATTCAGTCTGTTAATGTGTTGGTTAGGATATTGCATCTTGGCTCATAAACATAGTGGTCTATAGTTTCCCTGTTCTTTTTCTTTCATGATATTATCATCCCATTTTATTACATTATCAAGTAATATTGGCCAAGTCAATTGAGTTGGGAGGTTTTCCATAAATCTCTATGTCCTGAAATAATATACATAATATTGGAATAGCTTACAGGTTTTATATAACTTGATTCTAAAATAGTCTGGATCTAGGGGTGCCTGTGTGGCTCACTTGGTTAAGTGTCGTACTTTGGCTCAGGTCATGATCTCACGGTTCAGGGGTTCAAGCCCTGCGTCAAAATCTGTGCTGACAGCTCAGAGCCTAGAACCTGTTTCAGATTCTGGGTCTCCCTCTCTCTGCCCCTCCCCTGCTCATGCTCATACTCTCTCTCTCTCTCAAACATAAATAAACATTAAAAAAATAATAAAATAAAATACTCTGGACCTAAAATCTTTTTTTCAGGCTAAAGGGAGCAGGTGGGGATGAGATAAATTTTCAAATACTTAAAAAATTTCTTCAAGGATTATTTAACTACTCACATTGTCCATTTTTTTTTCAGGTCAGGTTTTTAAAAAAAATTTTTTTAAGGTTTATTCAGTTTTGAGAGACAGAGAGAGACAGAGTGCAAGTGGGGGAGAAGCAGAGAGAGAGGGAAACACAGAATCTGAAGCAGGCTCCGGGCTCCGAGCTGTCAGCTGCCTGACATGGGGCTCGAACTCACAAACTGTGAGATCATAACCTGAGCGAAGGTCAGCCATCTAGCAACCGACTGAACCAGCCAGGCGTCCCACACAAGTCAGTTTTTTAAATCTTCCTAAAAAAATCACTTGTTTCAGCTTTTTTAAAAAACAGCTCTATGGAACTATTATTCACATACCATACATTCATACATTTCATGCGTAACATTTAATGGTTTTTGATTATTCACAGAGTTGTGAAACCTTTGCTACAATCGATGTTAGGACATTTCCATTATCCCCAAAAGAAATCCACACCCACTAGCGTCACACTCCATTTCCCCTCCACTTCCCCTACCCCTGGCCCTAGACAATCCCTAATCTAGTACAAAAGATATGTCAAAGGCAAACGGCAGTAGTTTGACTTCTTACTTTTGAATCCGGATGCCTTTATCTCATTTTCTTGTCTAACGGCGCAGGCCAGAGCCTCCTGTACAATGTGGGGCAGAAGAAGCAAGAGAGGACGTCTTTGTCTTGTTCCTGACCTGAAGCGTTCAGTCTTTCACCATTAAGCATACCAGCTCTGGGTTCTTCAGAGGTGCCCTTTATCAGGTTGAGGAAGTCCCCTGTTATTCCTAGTTTTTGAGTGTTTTCATCATGAAACGGTGTTGAGTTTCATCAAATGTTTTTTCTGCATCTCCCAAGATGATCATGAGGGGTTTTTTTCTTTTATTCTGTTAACACTATATTACATCGATTGCTTCTCACATGTTAGGCTAGCCTTACATTCCTGGGATAAATCCCACTTGGTCATGATGTATCATCCTCTTTATATGTGGCTGGAATCCAGTTTGCTAGTATTTTGTTGTGAATTTTTACTTCTGTCTTCATAGGAGTTACTGGTCTGTGGTTTTCTTTTGTTTTTGGTCTTGAGGTAATACTAGCCTCATAGAATGTGCTGAGGGGCTCCCTCCTCTTCTACTTTTTGGAAGAGTTCATGAAGAATTGCTCTTAATTATTCTTTATGTATCTGGTAGAATTCATTCATGAAACTACATGCCCCTGGCTCCAGGCCCTGAGCTGTCAGCACGGAGCCCGACTTAGGGCTCCGACTCACACACCGTGAGATCATGACCTGAGCTGAAATCAGGAGTCAAATGCTTACCCAGCTGACCCACCCGGATGCCCCTGTATCTACTCTTTCAACGGCTACCCTTACATTTTTAATATCCCATTTTCAGTATCTAAAAATAATCAATATCTCTATCTTGCTTTAAACAGAATAGCAAATGTCACAGCTATTCTGTCTTCCTACCTCTGCCCACATTATGATAGCTTCCCATTAGATCTAGATCGTTACCTCTTTTGTGTTTTACATGATGCCTCTCATTTAGGTTTAATGCCAAATTTACAAGTTTCTTGGCTTTCTCCTATTTCTCATGACCTGCGTCTTTTTGTTTCTTGTGTTTATTTTTTTATGTTACTGGAATGTATCTCCATGTAGTTTCTTCCCAGAGACGCTGAGGATGCTAAGTTTTCTGTCCTTACAGTCTCAAAGTATCTGCTTTGCCTTCCTAAGTGAACCGAATTCAACACTACCTGTTCTCCCAGAAGACGTCTGCTGCATTCTGAAGCTGTCTGAGCAGGAGGCTAAGAAAACCAATAGAAAGCCTCCGGAAGTCGAAGCAGGGTTTGGCAATCTCACAGTGGTGAGAATGCAAGTGTAAGAATTCAAGACGCATGAAAAAAGATCCCTGCTCAATACCCCAGATTCACAGCTGGGATCCCTGGGGAGATCGACTGGAAGAGTGGAGAGAAACAGAGCCAGACGGAGGCTTGCCAAAACTGAGACCCACCCTGTAGTAGACTCAGTCTTGTCCTTTTTTTCAAGTTTATTGATTTATTTTTAGAGAGAGCGCGTGAGCTCACACATGCTTGAGCATGAGCAGAGCAGGGCCAGAGAGAGGGAGAGAGAGTGTCAGCACAGAGCCTGATACAGGGCTCAAACTCATGAACTGTGAGATCATGGCCTGAGCTGAAATCAGGAGTCAGATGTCCAGTCTTTGACTGTCTTAAGACACTCAGTCCCCCTCCCCGTGACTGTCTAAGAAGAGGATAACTCCCTCTAGAGGAAGACGACATCATTTGTAGTCTCAACATTTTTTTTCCGTACACAATGTTCATCGTTCATTCAAAAATGACGAGATGTGCTAAGAGACAAGTACAAAAACCAAAAGAAGAAAAAAGCAGAGTAGAAATATACCCACAAATGAGTGTTTTCGTTTTAAATAGCAAAAAGCAATGGATAAAACAAATGAAGAATATTTCACCAGATAATCAGAATCTGCAAAAAAGAATCAAATCAAAATGCTAGGGCTGAAAAATACAACAAGTGAATATTTAAAATGTGCCTTATAAGGGCGCCTGGGTGGCTCAGCCAGTTAAGCGTCCGACTTCAGCTCAGGTCATGATATCACAGTTCATGAGAGCCCTGTCTGGCTCTGTGCTGACAGCTCGGAGCCTGGAGCCTGTTATTCTGTGTCTCCCTCTCTCTTTGGCCCTCCCGTGCTTGTGCTCAGTTTCTCTTTCTCTCTCTCCCTCAAAAATAAATAAAACATTAAAAAATTAAAAATGCTGAATAGATTTAAGAGCAGATATAGGTCTGAAAAGGATAGATTAGCGAACTAAAAGAAAATAAAAAATATGCAGACCAAAGAAAAGAATCATACAGAAAAGAGTGTAAGAGACAAATGAGACAGTGGAAAGAGACAGCATTTATGTAATTGGAGACACTAAAAGATAATAGGGCAAAAACAATATTTGAAAAGCTAGGCAAATTTTTCTAAATAGACAAAAATTTTTTCTGAAACTGATGAAATATAACTCAGATTCAAGAAGTTCTCTAAATTCACTCATGATGAAAACAGAGAAAACCACATGGAAACATTTTATATACAAAGTGCTGAAAACCAAAAAGAAAGAAATGCTTAAAAAGTAAAAAGAATCTTCAGTGGAATAATACTATGACTCAGAGGTGATCTTGAACAGAAGCAATAAAACTCGGAATACAATGTGCAAAAACAAAATAACAGCCCACCTAGGATTACATGGTCGGTGAAATGATTTTTCAGAACTAAACTAAATTATCCTTCAAAGACAAGCAAAACTGAGGGAATTCTTGGCGGGCAGAACTGCAACGAAAGAAATCCTGAAGGGCGTTCTTCAGCTAAAAGGAAAATTATTCTCCACAGAAGTACAGAAAGGAAAGGGAAAACTTACAGAAAGGGTAAATTTAAATGAACACTGACTTACAAAACAATAATAACAATGCATGTGTCTTTGAGCCAGCAATTCTGCTTCTAGAAATTTCCGTAGATTGTATATATGCTCCACTCCCACCCTAGATCCAGTTTTTGTCCTTCTGGGCCTGACTCTATGCCAGGAGGGTGACCATTCTGGTCACCGGCGTCCCTTGACGGCTGGCTTCTGAGGTTGGGTTTGGCTAACGGGAGTCACCGGCAAGAAAGAGAGAGGCAAGGCAGAGAGAGGGTGGTAGAAGTAGTTTCCCTCTGCTCGCCTTGATGCTGTGTTTCTGGAAGTATCCGGCTCCTGTCAGGTAGCCCCCTTTGGTGCTTGAAAGCTCCAGAGGCTCCAAGGCGCCATTTTCTCCCTCAGGCTTAGGGGTGGTGACAACTTCCTGCTGCTGTCAGTTCCTGGTGCCTCACCGACCACTGATGTTCCTTTACCTCTGCCCACGCCTCCGCCAAGAAGCCCGTTTCATCAGCCTCTCAGTGTGAACCTTCGGCATGGCAGTGCTGTTTCCTTCCAGAACCCTGACCGATGCAGACTCACTGATTCATCGAAGCTTTGTTTGCAGTAACGACATTGGAAGTGGCTAACATCCAGCTGGGAAACTGGATACATAAATGGCAGCACTCTTATAATGGAAAACCACTCATCATTTTAGAATAAAGTAGCTTAGTTGCAACTCTTGGGGAGTGTTCTTCAAGACTTAAGTGAAAAACAAAAAGAAAAACAAACATAAAAACAAAAACAAAAAGCAAGAAATGAACTTGTATCATAAATTCTCATTTATATAACAAAACGTGTCTTTGTTGTGTGTGCAAATATGAGTATCTCTGCAAGAATATACGAAAAAATGGCATTATTAGTTGACTTTTGTGTGCGATTTGAATTTTGTTTCACCACACGGATATACCACTTCAAAAATCCTTTTAAATAACTTTTAAAGACGAAAATCCTTTACTAGAGTCCGAACCACCTTCAGATCATTTTGCCAAATCAGCTTCCTCTCCGCTTCTCACCTGGTTTCAGTCTCTTAAAAATACACCACCAGTCAGACTAAACCTCTCACCGAAGTGGTACTTCAAAGGGACCGTGAATAAATCAAAGGAAGCAAGACAATCAGAGAATGCAGATTTCCATGACCTTTGCCAGCTTTCTTTGTAACTTCCCTCTTTTTTCTTTGTGAAGTGTAACTCACATGCTGTGCTGTATTCCTTTCAGTGGACAACTTGTAGCTTTCCTCTTTATCAGTGGAGATAAGACTTAGAGATTGATAAGGGTTCTTAAGAGGACAGAAGAACAGGAACTAACTATTGACATTCCTCTATCCACCCAATCCTGCCCTGGAGTGAGTGCCTCTTAACCTGTCCCCGGCTGCTTCTGGTTTGAATACACTTCTCGTCACCCCTTATAGTCAATGAATGTGGTCGCACAGAGGACTGAGTTCCGTCTGCAACAGTGAAGGGATTACCGGGCATTCCCCTCAGCAAACAGCAGGAAGACTAAAGCAAGTCGCTTCCGTGCCGTCGTTTATCTGTGAAACACAACCAAAGCTGCTTCTGAGAAAGTGACGATTCTTTGTCTAATGTGGACTGTAGGTCCACATGTCCGTCGTTGCTTTGGTTGTCACGAAGCTCAGACATAAGTTTGCTTCCCGCTTTGAAAATTTCAGTGCCGCCCTTGAGCACTGACATCTACATATTGATTCTCTGGGCTTTATTTTCCTATTCAACTCTCTTTTTTCTGTGGATCTGATGTATTTCTGTTCTTTTTGAGTCATTCTGTACTGTATATATTTCTAAAGCCACCTCACATGATTTTTATTTATTTATTTTTAATGTTTATTCAATTTTGAGAGGGAGAGAGACAGAGCATGAGCAAGGGAAGGGCAGAGAGACAGAGGCAGACTCTGAAGCAGGCTCCAGGCTCTGAGCTGTCAGCACAGAGCCCAACGCAAGGCTGGAATCCACGAACCGTGAGATCATGACCTGAGCCGAAGCCGGACGCTTAACCGACTGAGCCACCGAGGTGCCCTCCTCACATGTTTTTTAGAATGAAGTAAGTTTAAACCGTAAATGAGAACAGGAGCTAACTGATCGTATTGTTCAGTTGATTCCTTCCAGTGGGAAGGACTGCAGACTCATTTTATTTATCTATTTTAAAGTCAGTAACTATGTATTGAGTACCTACTGCATGCCAGGCACTATCATGACACTAAGGATGTAGTAAAGAATGAAACGAAAGCCCTACCCTCCTGGAACTTCCATTCCAGTGGGAGAGATAGATAATAAACACAAATATATACTCAGGTATTCTTCCTCGGTCTTTCCTGGGGGAACACAACAAACTTGAATAACTAGTCTCCCCGTGTCCTGTCTCTTCAAGTTGATTCCAGCCTCCACCCTGAAGCCAGAAGGCTTTGATTACATCAGATCCCTGATAAAGTTCACATTTTTTAGCTTAGCACTTAAAGTCCTTTAAGGTCTGGCTCCGTCCTGCCTCCCTCTGAAGGCACAGCTCCCCAAACATGCAAAATCCTTATCCCTGCTCATACCCTCCTCTGTCATCCCCAGGATCCAATACAAGCACCACCTCCTCCAGGCAGCCCTCAGGAGGGCACCAAGCAGAATTAACCTGCCTTTCCTTTGAAGTACTGGAACCTTGTTCAGATAACTATGACAGTATTACAAACATTGCCCAGCAATCAGTTATGCAGATAATAACGTGTGTGTGTGTGTGTGTGTGTGTGTGTGTGTGTGTGTCATGTGTTGCTGGAAGGTCTTACATGTCCCAGGCACTCAACAAATTGTGACTAAATTAATCATTAACAATTAGTAACTTTGCAGCTCCTATATATTATCTCTTTTTTTTTTAAGGTTGATTTATTTTTGAGAGAGAGAGAGTGTGTGAGCAGGAGAGAAGCAGATAGAGAGGGGGACAGAGGATCTGAAGCGGGCTCGAGGCTAAAAGCAGAGCCCAGTGCGGGGCTCAGACTCACAAACCATGAGATGATGACCTGAACCGAGGTCAGATGCTCAACCAACTGAGCCACATGGGCGCCCCATGTATTATCTCTTTTCACTCTCACATTAACCCAATGAAATAGCAGAAGCATTTATTTTTCTTTTGCTGGTTAAGGAAACGAAGGTTTGGATGGGCTAAAGGATTTATGGTGAATAAGTGCAATGCTCGGTCTAGAAATCTGACTTCACTTCTTGGACCACACAAGCTGACCCAGCTTAACCGAAAGTAATGCCAAAAGTTTGCAGCAGCTGCAAACCACAAGAGAATTCCAAACATTGCCCCTGAAGCAATGTGAAGTTCAACAGCACTAGAATGTCTCCACGAGATTGGTCTTAAACCAACACACGAGTAAAGAAGCCCACTGTCACACACACTGAAATCGGTGACAGGGCAGGAGCCTGTACCCATGGGAAGTAAGCTAGGATGGGGCACCCTCGGAATGTCGTGTCACAGGGACAGGGCCAAAGACCTGTCAACTAGAGGAACATGCCTGCCTCACAGGAGGAGAGCCAACCATCCTGGTTTGGCCAGACTACAGACTCGCACTGCTAAAATGGAAAACACCCTGGGCAAACTGAGACAAGCGGGTCACTTACAAAGAAGACTCTGGGAAAAAAATTGTTTCTGGGAAAAAATAACATTCGCCTTGGAAAGTGTGCTTCAACATTCCTCCCTAAAGACGATCTTCCGAACCAGTGTGTGACCCAAGCAAGCAAAGTAGCCTTGTTACTTCAGCGGCACCTTGTCTTTGAACACAAATGACATTATTTCAATGAAATCTAAACAACTTTCATGCTTTTCAAAACCTTTTCCCTTTAAAGGAAAAGTTCTTTCACCACTAAGGATATCTGAAAGAAGGTGCCAAGAACTAGGAAGGCAGGTCCCCAGAAGAGAATCCAAAATGTTTGGAGCATCCCCAAGGAGGTCCAAGCGGCTCTTCCAATGGCTCATTCACTGGATTATATGTTAATTCAAACAAATAAAACCCTTCATTAGCTTATAGCCAAACCTCCTACATATTTAGTAGATAATGAAAACCCCTTTCAGTTACATTCAGTTATGAAAGCAATAAGCAAAGACGGCATATTGTTAGAGGCCGGTTACTTTGCTTCTGTCTTATGAATGTCAATATTGTAACATGGACAAGCATCCATTTGCAGTTAAGATCAGAACTCCCGTCCGAGACATCGTTAGAAAGGAAGGGCGATGGCCAAATTCATTCATCGGGACTGGTCGATCTGACCGCAGTCAGAATCAATGGTTTCTGTGTTTTTACAAGGGAAGTAATGGATCTTGATTAAAGCCATGAGTCACAGGTACACGAATATGTTGGAGGCATTTGCGTTTCCATTGGCAAGCTTGTTGCACAGATCTCGATGTGCAAAGCAGGAACTCTTGGATTTGGGCAATACTTTTGGGTATTGAAGGCTGTAATTAATGCCAGAGATCTGAAGTCAATGAATGATTGCCCCTTCATAAAGGTGCATGCGTGCGTCCGAGTGCTAATTCACCTTCCATGATCCTGCATAAGTCCATCTTTGGTGTTTGGATATAAAGTACATGTGGAGCATCAGCAAGCCAAACGCATAGAGGAAAGCCCCTTTGAGGGGCCCCCATATAGACAAGCCCCTGCAATTCATTTTCCAATTCTAAGAGTAACTATTTATCGAGTACTTACTGTGGGCCAGGCATGAGTTTAATGTTTATTGCTTTATTTGCTCTCCAGAACGACCCAGCGAAGTGGATTGTATTTTAGCCCCATTTTTTAGCGAGGAGAAGACTGAGGCACACAGAGTTAGGCAACATGGCCAAGGGAAATGAATTCAAGGCCAGGCAGTCTCACTACAGGGCCCCTGGGCTCTAACTCTGCACTAGAGGGTCTGACTCTCAAGGTGTGCATCCACTTTTCCCTTTTCTAGAGATGGAGGCAGTCTTTCCCCTCTAGTGTTCCGAGTCACTGCTCCTTCCTGCCCAGGCACTAATCGCTCCCCAAGCTTTCCCCTGGTGCATCTCCCTGCTGGCATCTCAAGGCACCTTCAACTCAACACGACCCACAGTGAACACACCGCCCTTGCCTTTGTCCCAGGCCTCTGGCCTGTAGTGTATGATTCTTCACCACCCACCTGAAAACCTCCAGGGGTTGGCTGTCCTCTCTCCATTCCGAAAGATGTTACGTCACATGAACACTGCCTCAATGGGGACATCATTCCCATCCACCCTCCCTCAACCCCCGACCCCCTCAGTAGGCCTGGTCCATGCTCATAACAATGGCCGGCGAGCGTTCGTTGGTCCCCCCGGGTCCTCCCTCCAGCCCCACCTATACATACACCTTTGCCTCACTAATCTTTCCAAAAGGGACTCTGCAGGGTGAGAGCATCTAAGCTGTGCTTGTGGTTTACAAAGTGCTCCAGCGCACGGGACGTCCCCACAGCCTCTTCTCCATAGACACACTGACGGCCACACTGCTCGTGACATCCCGAACTCCTTCCTCTGCAACGTTATGCTGCCTTCCGCTCAGAAAAATTCCAAGTTTTCCCACTGCGTACAGAATTAGAAACGCCCTCACATTTCTCCGTCAAGGTCTTTTTGGGGCTTGGTCCCAACCAACCTTTCCAGTGTCCCCTGCTTACCACCCCAGTACTGCAAGCCCCTGGAGGTTGGGTTTTCCCATTTTTTGTAATGCAGGTGCCTGATTGAGGCTTTGATTGCCAAGGCGTCCACTTCAAAGATAGCCAGCCACGGACTAGATAGAGAGCCTGGCCCCTCCCACACTGAGGATCCTTTGTGTTTAGAGATCTTCTTTGATTTTGACAACTATTTGGGCCCCTTGTTTGTTGCTCTTCCCCCACTGTAAATTCCTGTTCTTATGTTTTAAATTCACCAATAAAAGAGTGAGCCTAAGACACTGTAGGTGCCCCATCTTGACCCCAACAAAAGCAGAACTCCCCCAACCCGAACCCTAACCACCACGCCTCACCCGCCACCTGAGCTCTCATTCTCTCTCTCTCTCTCTCTGTCTCTTTCTCTCTCTCCCTTCCCTCTACACCACCCTCGGGACCTTGCTGTGTGGCCCCAGGTGTCCTGTGTAATTTCCAGGTCCTGTAAGTAAAAAAAAAAAACTTTATTTTTTTAAAGCTTCCTTATGGTTTTTGCTAAGCGGCATCTCACAATCAACACACACACACACACACACACACACAAGGCCTGGTCCAAACAGAACACTGGCAGAGTAGGTACCCTTCACACGTTTGAAGAGGAAAGATCGGACAGGGGGGAGAGGTCAAAAAAACATTAAGTGGAAAAACTATTATTTTATTCCAACACAAGGACATTCTAAGCCAAAATTCAGTGCTGTTTTTTCTCCTAGTGCAGAAATATAGCTCAAAGGCTATTCTTTCTGGCTCTTGAAGCAAGGTAAGAAAATGGATGTTTCATGTGTTTCTCTCGTTCCCTTTGTTTTTTCTAGAATGATTCCTCAATCAGACCCCTCCACCGCATTTTTAACTTATGAGAAAATGCACAAAAGCTCTCCTAAAGGGGCCCTGCAACCAAAGCCTTCCTACCTTGTTACACCAGGTACCTCTGAGCCCCAGAGCTGATGTACATTCCCTCCAAGGTCAGGTGTGGGCTTCCAGCAAGTGCAGGTGAACAAAGCCGTAAGCCTCAGGGCACAGAGTCTCAGTCAAGGGTATCCTTTTTCTTCATTATAATGAAAAATTATTCATTAATTTTTTAAATAGGTGTACATTCCTCTAAACCCGCTATTCTTAGAATATAAATTTCAAGTGTTTGTTAAGTGGGGAAATCCCTGCCCTGCACGCTCAGGGAAACCAAGCTTAGCCATTGCTCCTAGATCAGGCAGCACTGCCTTTCAGGTAATTGCCACTTTCCTTCCTAAAATCACCTGCTTATTAGCTCTTTCTAGACTTTTCCCGGGGCATTTGGCAAAGCTTTCTCCATGCATGTTTTTTGTTGTTAATGATAATAGTCACTGATCTCATTTAATTCTGTAAGAACTCCAGGAAGGCTGTTCTATTTCTGTTTTACAGAGGAAATGGAGACTCAGCGATGGGGGGCACCTACCCCAAATTCCATGGTCACTGAGTGCTAGTCTGGCTCCAAGCCCTTTCGGTCCTAAGTGTCCTCTCTTTAACCCTAAACACTTCAAGAGGAAGTGTCCACTTACTCACCTGAAGGAAAATCTTGCTTATCCCAACACCCGAGCCAGGACATAGCTTATTAAATGATAAACTAGGGTCCCCACTGATTGTGTCTAAAATATCTGAAATGCTGCCTGATCCGCAATGTATAATTGAGTCTTAACTTTAACATTGTTGCAAGTGCTTGAGTTGGTTTATTTTTTTTATAATTTTTTAATTGAAACCTGGCCATTTCGTGGCAACATGGATGGAACTTGAGAGTATCATGCTACATGAAATCAGTCAGGCAGAGGACAGATACCAAGTGTAACAGGAGAAACTTAACAGAGGACCATGGGGGAGGGGGGGGAAATAGTTAGGGAGAGGGAGGCAAATCATGAGAGACTCTTGAATACTGAAAACAAACTGAGGGCTGAAGGGGGAGGGAGAAAGGGGAAGGGAAGTGATGGGTTTAGAGGAGGGCAATTGTGGGGGTGTTTTATGGAAACCAAATTGACAATAAACTATAAAAAAATTATTTATTTTTGAGAGACAGAGACAGCATGAGCAGGGGAGGGGCAGAGGGAAGGGCAGGGGGTAGAGAATCCCAAGCAGGCTCCTTGCTGCCAGCACAGAGCCCAATGCAGGGCTTGAACTCACAAAACCATGAGATCATGACCTGAGCCAAAACCAAGAGTCAGATGCTTAACCAACTGAACCACCCAGGCAGGCGCCCCTGCTTGAGTTGATTTTTTAAATGTTTATTTACTTTTGAGAGAGAGAGAGAGAGACAGAGCTCCAGGCAAGGAAGGCAGAGAGACAGAAAGATAGAATCTGAAGCAGACTCCAGGCTCTGAGCTAGCTGTCAGCACAGAACCCAATGCGAGGCTCAAACCCACAAACCATGAGATCATGACCTGAGCCGAAGTTGGAAGCTTAACCAACTGAGCCACCCAGGAGCCCTGATTTATAGTTATATTTTAAAACCATAGGGTCTTATTTTTTTTAATTAAAAAAATTTTTTTTAATTTATTTTTGAGAGACAGAGATTGATAATGCAAGTAGGTGAGGGTCAGATAGAATCTGAAGACAGCCTCCAGGCTCTGAGCTAGCTGTCAGCACAGAGCCCGATGCGGGGCTCGAACCCATCAACGTGAGATCGTGACCTGAGCCGAAGCCAGACGCTTAACCGACTGAGCCACCCAGGTGCTCCAAGCCACACGGGTGCCCCAATCCATAGGGTCTTTAGAGAGGTAACTAAATTAAAATGATGTTACTAGCACGTCCCCAGTCTAATGTAAGTGGTGGCCTTATAATAAGTGGAGCCTTGGACCCTGAGACACGTATAGAAGGAAGATGCTGTAAAGTCATTGTGAGAAGGTGACCATCTATAAGTCAAGGAGAGAGGTCCGGCCATCAGCAGAACCAGTTATGCTAATGCCTTGATGTCAGACTTCAGCTCCCAGAACTGCAGGAGGACACATTTTGTGGCCTCAGCCACCCAGTGTATGGTTCTTGTCAGGGCAACTGGACCCAATGAATACAGTCATCTCCTTGGAGGAAGCTCAAGAAGCAGGGGACCTCTAAGCAGGTCACAGACTCACAGAAGAGCAAGTGGCTCAAATAACAGAGGCGAGGCATCTGAGACAGGGTCTGCATTTATACAACCCCAGTTCCTGAGGCAGCCAACCCCGTCACCGACAAAGGACACTAGCCCACCCAGCCCTATCCAGAACCACCCATCCATCAGTGTCTGCTGGACGTGTTTGCCTGAGCTGACCTTCCACCTGTCACCTGCTCCACTGCCACCACTCGGTCCCTGCCACCACAAGCCCTGCGAGAACTACTGCAACAATTCCTAACCAGCCTTCCCACTTCCAGTCTTGTCCAGCAGCCTATCCTGCCCCCCCCTACTCTCCACGCAGTAGTTGGAAGGAGCCTTTTGCAACCTACAACCTTCCAGGGTTCCCATCTTGCTGAGAACAAACCCCAAGTCATTGCCACGGTCTGAAAGGAATTGTGAGATCCAAGGATCTCTCCTGCCACTCTCCTCACTCTTGCCATCCTGGTGCCCTGTCTTCTTCTCTGCTGCTTGAACGTATCAAGTCTATTCCCATCTCACGGGTTTTGCACTTCCTGTCCTCTCTGTGCGGTAATGAGCTTCCCCCTGATACCCATATGGCTCTACCATTTCACTCCATTACTCTTCCTCCTTGTCCAATACAAGGAGCTCATACCTTGATACTTGGAGACCTTCACGTGCTCAGAGGCTGTCAAATCTACTGACACCATTGAGTCCTGGGGCACTAGTTCGCTAAATAATTGCCGTCATATACGTCACCTGATTTTCCCCAATATGTATCTTGAGCTGGGTATCCACGTGCTCCCTCCCTTGCTGGATTCAGGTTACTGCTCAAAAGCCTTCCTTGACCCCCCTAGCAGCACACTCTTCGCTTTTTATTTATCTCCTCCTCTACTACGTAGTTGTCCCTCAAAGCACTTCTCACTACCTACCGAGTGGTTTAGCTATTATTTATCTCTTCCTCTAGAAAACAAGCTATTTGAAGGCAAGGGTCTGAATGGTCGGGTCAGTGCCCAACACAGAGGTTGACATCCTACAGTGAGTAGGTTTCCCAAGGGCATGTGGACTTTTACTCACTGACCTAGAATATGAAATGACTTTTAGTCAAAACCTCCCAGTGTTTGAACCCTAATAAACCTGAAGCTATGCCACAATATGGCTTAGTGTACAAATCTAGGTACCAACTTTAATGGGTCATTAAATGTTTAATTAATCGGAATTTTCTGGTTGGTGTTGGGGGTGAGTCTGATTGTCAGCCCTGCATGCACTGGATCCCCAGACCCACTTTAGCAGAGAAGGTGCCCTGCAGCAGCCAGGTCTTACAGCCAGCTGTGAAGACGCCCCCCGCCCCCAGCCCACCACGACCCCTGACTTCTGAACATTGGCCACCACTTTACTGAGTGGCTACTGTGTACTGCGCGTGTCAGGGGCTTGATACCTGTGTTGCACTTAACCTATCTCACACCCAAGAGGTATTGTTGCCCCCATTTTCTTTTTTAGATGAAGAAGCTAAGGTTTAGAGGGATGGAGTCAAGCAGCCAAGGTCACAAAGCTAATAAGGGGCCTTGAATCCTGGCGCCTGACTCCAAACCCACATGCTGCATCCAGTGCTCTCTGGCCTGTAACCAGCGTGTCCTTACTGAGGGTGCTTTTCACCTGTTCTGCTCCTCAGGAGCTGTGAGCACCCAGGAATCTTCCAGTGTTTGTGGGTCCCCATCTCCCCAGCTGGACCAAGCTTCTTGAACTCATGGCCCTTGCCTTCTGTCTGTGTGGAACGGGCATGCAGCAAAGTCTCTCTCTTCAGGGACTTTCAGCAAATCTCTGTTCACTCACTGACCCACGTCCCTATTATCATCACGGGAAGGGGTGCTGGTCTCTTCACAAGTCATGATCTAATTCATTAAATAGCAAAACAAAAATCACATGACTCCGGTAGACCATAAGTTCCTGGCAGGCCAGGATTTTGTCTGCCTTGTTTTGGGTCACATCCCAAGTCCCTGGAAGAGTGAAGATCTTAGCCCTGGCAACACGTGGCCAGATGGTCAGTCAGTGCCTGACTGGCTAATGCCTGTCTCCCGCATTCTATGGTGAGTTTCCTCCAGAGAATACTAAGCTTATTTCTCTTTATGTCCCTAAAGTCGAACATTTGTTTCTTATTTACTGATTCACTTAACAAATATTTATTACATGCACCATTCCAGGCATGAAAGATACAGCAAGAAACTTTAAAAGGCCAGAATCCCAGCCCTCAAGATTTATTAGAGGAGTTCTGTGTGCCCAGAACCGTACTAGGCCCTGGGGACATGACAGTCAACCAGGCAAGGAGGTCCCAGCTTTCAGGATAAAAAACAATAGAACAAGCAAGCCAATAAATAAATGAAATCATTACTGACTGTGAGAAAGGCTAGTCCAGGTGCACAGAAGGGGCTTAGCTGGAGTTTGAAAGGAAGAAGTAGGGCATGGCTACTAGGAGAACATTTAGAAAAGATGAAGGTCACAGCCGGAAAGCCAGCTGTGCCGTTCAGCAACCGAGTGGCCTTGTGTGGTCTCCTTGGCTCTCCAAATCCGAGTTTTGTCATCTAGTGCACTTACTGCATGGGTGGCTGTGATGACCAAGTGAGATGAGCAGGGGAGGGAGGCAGGGAGAGAGGGAAAACCCCCGAGGAAGTAGGCAAGCCAGTCTCTCGTCCAGGTGATGGGGAAGGCAGGGCAGAGGCTCATTACAAAGCCATGCTGACAGTGGTTTCTTGTGACCTACACTCAGGGGCCTGACACCAATCAAAGGCAACAATTCTGCGATACCCCACCCACCCCACCCCACCCCATGAAACACCTGGGACTGGTTTTGCAAGAATTGTTTCTCCAGCATTCGGATGTCAATTAACATTAATGTTTGGTGAAAAAGCTTGGCCAAGCCCTTTCTGTCCCAGATTCAACTGGGATCAAGCAACCTAGGGTCTCTCTGCCTCAGCCCATTCCAAACACATTAGATACAGAACAACCCAAGAAGCAGAGAAGATCTTGCCCGAGGGATCAGTCTTCAAATCAAATCAAATGTGTGTTTGATCTTTCATTTATCCAACAGATGCATATCCAAAACTTCAATGTGCCAGGTGGTGTGGGACTTGGGTACAGAATGACACAAGTCTCCATGTTTTTGCACACGCCAGGTCCTTTTCCTAAGATGTCCTCAAAATCCCCCAGGAACACCACTTCCCATCTGCCTCCCTCTGTTCATCTGGTGAATTTCATCCCTCAAGGCTAAGCGCAGGTACATTTGGCCACCTCTCCCAGGCTAGATGCTGCTTTGCTATCTCCCACAGGACCCTACCCTGTGGTTAGCTCTGTTGTGTGCTTGGCCTGCTGTGTGGTAACTACCAGCCTGCTGGCTTTTCATTCTTACTAGATAGTGACCTTCTTGAGGGCAGTGCCAACCCAGAGCCTTGAAATGTAGTTGAAACTTGATAAATATGCATTGAATGGGCATTTTCGACCTAGTTTTTCCATTACAGATTGAAAAAAGTGCTATGTCCAAAAAATTGGCCTATAATATATAGACAAGAGCCCCTGCTGTCTGTCCTGAAGATATTCACCCCAAAATGCTTATAAAGATAGTGTGTTGGGGTGCCTGGGTGACTCAGTTGGTTAAGCATCTGACTTTAGCTCAGGTCCTGATCTCACGGTTTGTGGGTTCGAGCCCCACATCAGGCTCTGTGCTGACAGCTCAGAGCATGGAGCCTGCTTCAAATTCTATGTCTTCCTCTCCTCAACTGATGTTCTGTCTCTGAATCTCTCTCAAAAATGAATAAACATTTAAAACACTGAAAAAAAAAAACAACACCGTGTGTACAGGGGCACCTGGGTGGCTCAGTGGACTGAACATCTGACTCTTGATTTTGGTTCAGGTCATGAGCTCTATACTGGGCATGGAGCCTGGTTGAGATTCTCTTTCTCTTCCTCCGTCTCTCCCTTACTCATGCTCTCTCAAATAATTTATTTTATTTTGTTAAAAAACAAAAAGACTATGTGTATAAAATACCCCACAGTGCTAAGCAGAACTAAGTAAACAGTTGCTCTTATTGTATCCTTGCTGTTATCTCTTTGATGATGCTAATGTGATTCTGAGTGGTGATACTTAAATTTGGCTAGAGGAAAAGACTGGAGGTCAAGAGACCATGACTTTCAAACTTGTGCTGTGGCCTTGGACACATCCCGCTGATTCCAGCAGTATCATCACCTGTAAACTGGGAGTAGAAGCTTTTCCCGAGTCCCTCTGAGTTGGTGACAGGTGACACAATCTAAACCCACTCCCGCCTCTGGGCCCAAGCACCAAGTTAACTCAGTTTCGAGCCAGATCAATATCAGGCCCCAAATCTCAGTCTCAGCCACTCGTGATGAATGACATCCTGTCCCTTTTCTAGTGTATGTTGTCCAAACACTTGCTTTCTTACCCTGCATTTCCCAAGGCTCATGGCTAAGAATGATCCCACTTGAAAGCAAACCAGAAAAAGGCACTGCCACAGTGGATGCTTGAATAGTTGTTGGATGCCCTTTGAAGAGCCCCAAACTGGGTCATAATGAACCGCTGCGTGACTGACCCACCAGCCAGCATGATGCATGCAGCACAATAAAGGCTGTTCCGGGCTGGAAAACAATGACCGCGGTCCTTGGGGATGGCACGGCCAACTCTATGGGAAATAGTGATAATGACCCCATCATTCTGCAGCCCAAATGTTCTGGGACATTCAGAACAATACTCCTAGGGCCCAGTTTTATCCCACTGTGCCCAATCCTTCCATCCCAAACTTGGGGCATGGATGAAGGGTCTGAGACATTTGGGAACACTTGGGAGCCTTTGGTGGATACCAGTAAGGGCATCATGGTTCTATTAGAGGCACCATTGATCCACATGGCCCTCTGGACCTCCCAGGCCAAGTCCTCAGCTCCTCAGAAAAGCTCTTCTAAAGCTAAGCCAGAAGAAGGAGGGGAAGTGGAGAAGAAAAGGAGACTTTTGAAGGCAGGGCCTCCACAGTAAACCTAGAGGCTAAGCTGACTTCCCTCTCCTTCTGACCTTGGAGCTAAACTTCTCTAGAAAACCTAAATTACCTCTCCACAGACCTTCCTGTGGGGCATGAGGTCACCTCTTTCAGGAAACACACCCTGACCTGTTGCATAAGCCTGGCCAGTTTTGGCATCCACCCTGGGAGCTCTCTATGCCACGTCTGCTTATCACTGCACTCAGGCCACAGAATCCTAGTTGCCTGTTCATGCGTCCATTGCCCATAGTCTGTGAAGTCTGGGGGTAAGAATTCTGTTTTAATCATGTATCATACATAAAGACAGAGAGATTAAGGGGAGCCTGGGTGGCTCAGTCTGTTGAGAACCCAGCTTCAGCTCAGATCATGCTTTCACGGTTTAGTGAGTTCGAGCCCCACATCAGGCTCTCTGCTGTCAGTGTCGAGCCTGCTTCAGATCCTCTGTCCATCCCCCCTCTCTGCACCTCTCTCACTCGATCTCAGTCTTTCTCTCAAAACTAAATATTAAAAAAAAATAGATTAAGAAACAGAGTTAAGGGGCACCTGGGTGGCTCAGTAGGTTAAGCATCTGACTTTAGCTCAGGTCATGATCTCACAGTTTGCAGGTTCGAGCCAAGCGTCGGGCTCTGTGCTGACAGCTCAGAGCCTGGAGCCTGCTTCGGATTCTGTGTCTCCCTCTCTCTCTCTGATCCTCCCCTGCTCACGCTGCCTCTCTCTGTCTCTCAAAAATAAATTTAAAAAAAAAGAAAAAGAAAAAGAAACAGTCAAGGCAGAGAAAAGGCCTAGGGCACAGACAGCAGAGCTGAAAAGCCACGCACAAGTGAAAACAGAAGTGCTAAGTGCCAATCTACTGATTGAAAGGTAAGAACATCCCCTTTTATGTTTCTGTGTTCCCACAGGCCCTTCGTTTCCAGAGCAATGGCGCCAGGCGTGCATGCCGCAGGCTAAAGTCTGGGGTGGACTCTACTGGAGAGATCAAGCTGAGAAACCAGTCTAGGAAGAAAGACCCACAGATGCTGTTTTTGGAGGTTTTACAAGGGATCACCCTGGTCGCTGCCCAGCTGTCCTGTGGTGATTTCCGCTGGTCAGTCAGGTCCTCCCTTCACCTTGTTAGGAGCGCCTCTTTCCTTAAGATGTACAGGCCATGAAGCTGCACCAGGTACCCGAGGGAGGCCTCCCACAGGAAAGACAGAGACAAAACCGATACCAAGAAGAAACTCCCTGGATGTAGAGGCAACTCAGGGAACAGAAGAAAACTTTGGAAAGCCCACAAACAAATCCTCAAAGGTAAAAGAACAGATTAAACGTATGGAATAAGACCAGGATGCTTAAAAATAGATATTCAAAGAGCAGAAAAGGAATTTGGAAATAAAAGTTACAGTACTTGGGGTTGCCTGGGTGGCTAAGTCAGTTAAGCATCTGACTCTTGATCTCAGCTCAGGTCTCAGTCTCACAGTTTGTGAGTTCAAGCCCCGCATCAGGCTCTGTGATGAAAGCTCGGAGCTTCCTTGTATTCTCTCTCTTTTGCTCTCTCTGTTTCTCCCCCACTTGTGCTCTCTCTCTCTCTCTCTCTCAAAATAAATAAATAAACTTATGAAAAAGTTATAGTAACCTAAGCTATATATATATATATATATATATATATATATATATATATATATATATGTTTTTTCCAGTAGACAAAGAGAATACAGAGAAAATAGAGAGGAGAAAATTATCAAAGAAATAAGAATATGCTCCCTAATATGGAGAAGAACAGTCTCCATATTTAAGAGGGCTTATCAAGTACCTAACACAGTGAATTTAAAAAGTGCCACATGAAACAGTGACAGAGGGGTTAGTTAGAGCTAGGGTGGCCATCATTCCAATACATAAATGTATCAAGTCAACAGGTCGTATGCCTTAAAGATACAAAATGTAATCTATCAATTACATAACTTTAAAAAATAAATAATAAAAAAATGCCACATAAAGACCCATCATCTTGAAATTTCAGAATGAAAGGGTTAAAGAGAAAGTCCCAAAAGCATCCCAACTGGGAATCAGAAATGCATGGGACTTCAAACTGGAAGCCAGAAGATAATAGGTCAGAAGCCTTCAAATTCCTGATGGGAAATTACCTTTTTAAAAAAAAAATTTTTTTTTTTTAACGTGTACTCATTTTTGAAAGCAAGACAGAGCATGAGCCAGGTAGGGGAGACACAGAATCCGAAGCAGTTGTCAGGCTCTGAGCTGTCAGCACAGAGCCCGACCCGGGGCTCAAACCCACAAACCGTGAGATCATGACCTGGGCCAAAGTCAGACTCTTAACTGACTGAGCCACCCAGGCACCCAAGATGGGAAATTCCTTTTAACCTAGATCCTGCATCCAGTCAAGCCATCGAAAACATGTGAGGACAGACTATGGACAATGTCTGACACACAGTGTCTTCCTCGCCTCCCCTGCCCTCCTCTACTCCATGGTGGGGCTGAGCCAGCAGGCTGGTTCCCCGTCTCCCAGCACAGGTGACTTCCAGCTACCTTCTTCCATTCATTTTTTTTTTTACATTTATTTATTTTTGAGAGACAGAGAGCAACCGAGGGAGGGGCAGAGAGAGGAGACATTGATTCCAAAACAGGCTCCAGGCTCTGAGCCGCCAGCACAGAGCCTGATGCAAGGCTCAAACCCACAAACTGTGAGATCATGACCTGAGCTGAAGTCAGATGCTCAACCGACTGAGCCACCCAGGTGCCCCACTCCCATCCCTTCTCAATGGGGGCCAAATCACTCCCAAATGGGCAAAACTTGGTTCTTAGATAAGGTGAAAAAATCATATTCTTTTTAGTATAAAGCACAACTATCTATCTATACATAAGTAGAAAATTGTTGTGGGGAGAAGCAATTAGAAGAACGATGTCTGAAAGACTCTTTGAAGGTTGCTCATAGAAAAAAGATTGAGAAACATTGGGTTGGTTGATGGAAAACACTGGCAAGAGACTGAAGAGAGAAGCCATTGGAGAGGAAGTCCCTTCTCCCCTCGGCCTCTCCCCTCTCTGGGGCAGCATCCTCAGCAGTGGCCACATCTGTCTTAAGTCCAGTACCTTCCAGCTCAGGTTGGAGCGCACCATCCCCTGGGGCTCCAGTTACACTGACTCCCGATTAAGGCTTCAGACGGTCTGCTCCTTCCATCCCAGAAAGCCACTCCCTTGATTCAATTCCCTCTGTTAATTCCGGGAGGGAAATGGGGCAGCCCTCTTCGGCCTCATGAGCTAGGTTCTTTACAAGACTGTGGAGAACATATTTTAAATTTAATTAAAATATTTAAAACTTACAAAAGGGATAGTGGTTTCTATTTTAAAACAAAATAGTACAGACAAAAGGGGTGGGAGGCAGGGCGGAGGGAAGACATCGGTTCCATTTAGGAGGACAGAAACCATGGGGAGCAGCCCCAGCTGTCGGGGAGCCCAGCACAGTCTCCACAGAGCCCACCGCAGGTTCTAACGAAGGCATGGCGGGTGTGAGATGAGGTGGTGCAGGCGGTCAACACAGATCAGGGGTTGTGCATGCCAACATGTCCCTCCGGGGACTCCTGCAGGCCACAGGCCAGGTGGCGTGACCAAAAACCGTTCCGTTCAATCAGCCCAGGGCCCTTGCATTCCCCACCCCGGACCTCTTCTCCCATTTCTAGGTCTTCCCGGTGGATGAGCTAAAGCGGTTAAAAGAATTTGAAGTGTTTGTATTTTTTGTTGAAACCAATGAAAAGAAGGTTCCCTTCTCCTTTTTACTCATAAGGAAACTACAGATTTCCCCAAGGCAAGTTACAGCTGTCCTTTGTTGTTGAATCCAGCCCTGCCTCTTTGGATTTTTCTTTAAAGAAGAACAAAAGATCTTTCCAAAATCTATTCTTTTTTTTTTAATGTTTTTATTTATTTTTGAGAGAGAGAGAGAGAGACAGAGAGACAGAAAGACAGAGAGAGACAGCGTGAGCAGGGGAGGCTCAGCGAGAGACACAGAATCTGAAAACAGGCTCCAGGCTCAGAGCTAGCTGTTGGCACAGAGCCTGGCATGGGGCTTGAACACATGAACTATGAGATCATGACCTGAGCCGAAGCCAGACACTCAAACAACTGAGCCACCCAGGCACCCCCCAAAGTCTAATCTTATTTCTATAGTAGGTGAGAAGACTCATTTAGGCTCCCTTCTCTTTCTCAACCTCTGTTACCCAAACTAGTAAACGTGGGCATCAGATGCCCAAGGGCTGTCTGTCTACCTGTGTCCTTACACACTGACTTACCTCCATCTAGTCCAATGCTCACATTTCTGTTTAAGAAAGCTAAGAAGGAAGAAAAACAAAGAAACAGAGAAGGAAGGAGAGGAATAAGACAGATATAGATAGATGGGCTCAGAAACAAACCTGGTGACTGTGATCATTTTTTCTTCTTTCTTTTTATTTGTATCCATTTATTTGCTTACTTGTGTCTGTGAATCTGATACAGAATACAGAGAGAAAAAACTATGGAGTTTTCTTTGTTTTGATTTATGTCAGAAACTGACGTGGGGAGGGAAGTAGCAAGGAAGTCACCACGGAAGCAACCAAAACGTTAACACTGGAGGTGACTGGTGAGCCTAACGCTGATCATTCTTCTTACTTTTCTCATTTAGCTTTCCCGCCCTTTCCGCTATGACCATCCTTGGCTCTTGTAACAACAACAAAAATCCCTACATGCAAAACAAAAACAATCATAAAGATTTTTGTCTTATTTCTGAGAAAGAAAAAGCCTGAACTACTTCAAAGTACAAAGAGTGAGGGGGGGATCTGAATAGTTAGATTTGGGACACATTTTGTATTTTTTTAATCTCTGGCTTCCAAATGTCAACCAGGAAAAGATATCACTTGCAAAAGAAGGAAAATCAAGACAGTTATGTGTCATGCCTTCCCTCACATACTCCCTCACCCCCAGGATACTCCACAAGGGTCCCCAAACTTTACCAGAAACTAAGCCACCTGAAACACTGCCTCAGCCCCTTTGTCTCCTCTCTTTCATGGTCTAGAAGAGAAAGGAATAATAAAATGACTTTTAAAGAGGACTTCACCTTTTCTCTTGGTTGGGTTCAGAATCACATTGCAGAGAATTTTCTTCCACGGGGTTCTTAAATCAACACATTTATTTTTCCAATAGGCCGAAGAGTCTTTGTGGGAAGAAACTATTTCCTAGTCATATTTTACCCCTCACAGTGTCTATTAAATCACCTGTTAACAAGCAACTGGTGCTTTATCATTCACTCAGCAAACTTTTATTGGGGATCCACTGAGCACCATCAACTCAGTGAGGTCCTGTAGCTTTGTCCTACATCTGTGTGGAGGATAAATGTGTCCACGGTAGCTACAGCCCAGAGTGACAACTATTAGCCTGCACAGTCTCTTCAGGGTTGGAGGAACCTCAGTGTTTGTTGACTTGAAATGTTTGAAGTTGCAGGGCACTGGGTATCTGGAATACTAAATTAACTCATGTGTTTACAAGGTCATGAGAATCCATGGATGTGGACCCTTGGATATCTGTTTGTTCCACTGACTTACTCCAACCTAACTTCAGCCTCCGGAGTCCAGGGCTCAGCCCTACTCTGAACAGAGCTCCTGTCATCTCCTCTCCCCTTGGCTGCCAGGCTGTCCACCGTCAAGGACACTAATCAGATGTGTCAGAGTATCCCAGTTCGCCTCCCCTCCCCCTACAGGTGGCCAGGGTCTGTCCCTCAGTGATGGCTGATGGGATTGCAGCAGAGAACAGCAGAGAAATGACATCCTCGTAGATTAAACAAAAGGTTCTACTAGCACCTTTGTGGACTTGGGGGAGTCCGACCTTGTCCAAGCTCCTCAGAATCACATTACTTCTGCCACATGCCATGTGGAGACACTGGGAGCTTCATCTCAGATCAGGATCCTGATGACCAGGTGCCTCCTTCATCAGCCATCCAGTCATCTACCCATTCACCACACACAGACTGACTGCTTACTGTTGGCCAAGTCATACGTGGCTCTGGGGGTGCATGCAAGAAAAGCTATGATCTGGTGGGAAGGAAGAAATGGAAGCAAATAATCATGTAATAGGAAAACCCCAGGAAAGCAGGTGTGTGGACATGGAGGCAGAGAAGAAGGCTTCAGGCATACGAGACTGTGCATGCAGGGGATGGAGACAGACGAAGTCTGGCGATTGGGGGACCACAGTGCCTGGAAAGAGAAACAAGGAAGTGAGGCTTGGCAGGAGTCAGGAGCCAGACCGAGATGAGCCCAGTATACCACAAAAAAAAGAGATTGTGCCAGGTCCCACAGGTGCTGGAGCCATGGAAGAATTTTGAGCAGGGAAGAGACGCATCTGAAGTGGGAGAGAATTTCAAGGAAAAGTAGTCAAAGGAGTAATTTTTCAAAAAGAGGAGGAGTGTAAAGATTCCTAAACATTGGATCTGGAAACTTGGAGGTGATTTGGGTCATCTGGCAACTTGGGGAAGAAGGGACATCTGCGGAGGGGACAGGCATTGGCAGAGAGGACTGTAAGGAGGGCATTAATTATAACGGCCCAGTGGAAAGGGACAGGGTCTGAATCAGCACCGGGGCGGTGGTGATAAAGGGACAGATGGGAGATCGAAGGGGCAGAAGCGACAAGATTCTGACTAATTGCAAGTGTGGGGGATAAGGACAGAAGAGAGAATGACCCCTGGATTTGGCCGTGCTGAGTTCACTGAGATCCTCAACAGAAGCAGTTTCTAGGCAATGGTGGGAACAATGGATAGTTTGGGTCAAGTTCAAAAGAGGAGAAGACAGGAAGTGCAGACAGTTGCTTCCTAAACTGGAGGAGGGAATAAAGACATAGGCCAACAGCTGGAAGCTGGTGTCCATCAACGGAGCATCTTTTATTTCAAGTTGGGGTGTTTTAGCACACTTGTATGCTGATGGAAAGAAACAAGAAGAGGAAGGGAAACTGAGGATACCAGAATGAGGAGGCCCCTGGGTGAGGGCTACTGGGACTGGCCCAAGAAAGAATCCATTGCCATGGGGGGAGAGGCCGGGAGGCAGATGAGTGCAGAGAGGCCAGTAAGAGCATCTTTTCCATTGGCGTGTATTTTCTCAATGAAATAGAAAGCTACATGGGGAACTGAAGATGAGGACAAGAAGGAATCGGGGGGTCTCAGGCGGGAGGAGGAGCGTTATTGCCCTCTGGGACAATAAGAGAGAGCACTGTGTCTTCTTGGGAAAGAAAATGGTGAGCCAGGTGACCGCAGCCCTCAGGAGTGTATGCAGGGGTGACCAAATGAGTTCACTGAGATCCTCAACAGAAGCGCTGGGGGAGGGGAAGAGTCCAAAAGGGACTAGAACCCCCAATGGACGCATAGACAGTGTCAGCCACTCTGAACTGGGTGTGGGACGCAGAGAAATCAGCTCCTTCATCTTAAAAGAGCTACCGTGGAAATGGGGTCCTTGAGCTAGAACCCAGCCTCTATCTGGGTGAAAGGATGGAGGGTGTCAATAATTGGGAGCCCCGTGGGACATCACGGAAAACACCAGGAGCGAAGTCCGTAGTCATAAACAAGTCATTGAAACGTTACTTTCCAACTGATAAAAGTGGACACTCTTCTCTAGAGTTTTGCAGACAAAGCCAGTATATTTTTGTTTAATTGATGACATGAGTGAACAGATGATACCATTGCCACAGAGGTGGGTCCTGGGCCACCCGGGGTCATCCAGCACCCATCCCCTCCTCCAGCTGCTGTGAGTTCTTAGGCACAGATGAACCACAGAGCTCCCATGGCTCCTTTCCCATGATGACCAACTTGTGGTTCATCCACTGTCCCTGAAAGGCAGGCGGTCTACCATTGATGTGTCGTTGGCCCATGGTGTCACACACACACACACACACACACACACACACAGAGGGAGTATTTAGCCACAGAAATGCACATGCATCAGGACTCACAGGGAAGGTGACTGTTCACATCATTCCCTCACTTTCCCAACTACTTCTGATTTAAAGGCCCACCCCTGTCCCGTCTCCACTACACAAGAGGTATTTTCGTATCTAACTCTCACTTGTATCCAGCACCCTTGCACCGCCCACACCCTCGTGGCTCGCTGTGCATGCCACGTGCGTGCACAGCCTGTCCCTGGCCGAGCCCTGGCCGAGAAGACACACATGCACACGTCCTCCCCAGGCTGCAGGGTGGGTGCCAGATTCACGGCTTTATCAGCAAAACCCGGGTGTCCTCTTCACGGCCTGGCTGGCTGATGAAAGCCAAGGAGAGTGTTAGCCATGGTTTACAATCTTCTGAGAGCTTGGCCATGAGAACTGCCATCGGCTGGTTGTCTGCTCCCAGCACATAGGTAAGGTTCCAGGATGGCTGCAGGGTGGGAGGAAGGAAGGGACAGAATGTGGCGGAAGACGCCAAAGAGTCATGGATTTGAGTCTGAATCCCGACCCTGCAATGATGTTGAGCAATGACTTAACCCAGCCTCCAATGTGGGCCTCCAGACGTTTTCACCTACTCACCACTCAGGGGGAGCGGGGGTTGTGGGGATTCTGTTGCTGAGGCGAACCAAGGTTCAGACCCCTGGGAAGCGTGCTCGAGAAACGTCCCATCCCTTCCAGGGTGAGGTTTGTACTTTTATGACTCTACATATCGCTGATGTTACTCCAGGCCCCTGTGAGCCAGAACTGGGTCTAATGTCAGCCAAGGCATCTCCTTGGAACTGGGAAAGAAGAAATGGGACATGCAAAAAACAGCTAGCTCTCCAGACCCATCGGGTGTCCTCTAGCTCACCACCATGACCTAGAGGACCTGCCAGGCCTCCCTCGGGACTCCAGCTTCATCCCACCTCCTCTGCACCAACTGGCTGGGCTGTCCCAAAGCTCAGTGCCCTTTGGGCCTCCAGGTCTTTGCACATGCTGTTCCCTCTGTCTAGAAAGCCCTTCCTCTTCTTCTTCACCTGGACATCCCCAGCTTATACTTCCAAATTAAGCCCAGGGGGGTGCCCCTCCTCCAGGAAGCCTTCCTGGCTCCCACCAGGCTGTGCTGGGTGTTCCCCCCCCCATGTCTACTGCTGTCCTGGCACTGGGCACACAGGACTGTAAGGATCTGCCTGCTTGTCTGTTTCCCACCCCCCACCCCAGGCCAGGAGCCCTGGAGCCAGGGACTACAGTTCGTGGACATGTGAACATTTCCAGAATCTGGCATATAGAAGGCACTTAATTCATGTTTGATCCATTCATCCAACAAGGATTTATTGAGCACCTGTTCTACACCTGGCACATGGATGCTGCAGTTAATAAAACTCCAGCTTCTTCATCATGAAGCCAGGAAACCGACATCAAAAAGTAATCCAGTAAGTATGAGCCCAGTCACCCCAAGTGCCAAGAAGGAAAACTAAAGTAGGGTAACAAGGACGGGGGTGTGCCGGGCAGGGGCAGCTGCTGTTTTCTGCAGCTGGGGAGGGAGGCTGTGACGTGGGGAGTACATTTCAGCAGAGCCCCCAAGGAAACCAGAATGTTCCACGTGGATATTTGCAGCAAGCAGACTGCCTAGATCAACTTCCTGCTCAGCCACTCCTTATCTGTGGGATTTTTAAGAAGGTCTCCTACTTTCTTTATGCCTCAGTTTTCACAGAAAGTCTGTAAAATGGGAATAATCGTAAGTGCTTACTTCACAGAGTTGAGAGGTTTAATTTCTTTAATTGCAATAAAATGCATATAAACTATTTTACCATGTCAATCATGGCACCATCCAACTCCAGAACTTTCTATGTTGCAAACTGGACTTCTGTACCCATTCAACACCAACTCCTTCATTATCCCCCCTGATCTCAGCATGTTCCAGGCCAAGGCTGGCCCAGAGACAAAGGAAGCTGTCATGCTTCCATAAAGATTTTATTTACTTTTTAATGTTTATTTAGAGAGAGAGAGAGAAAGAGAGAGAGAGAATTCCAAGCAGGCTCCATGCTGTCAGCACAGAGCCTGACTTGGGGCTCAAACTCAGGAACTGTGAGATCATGACTTGAAACAAAATCAGGAGTCAGATGTTTAACCGACTGAGCTACCCAGGTGGCCCAAGATTTTAGAGTTCCTGTATTACAGTGTGTTCTCAACCTCCTCCCCAATCTCCCACCACCATGGCAACAAAATCTTGTAACAAAAGGAGAGGGAGGGGACCATTCTATCATATCCAGGGGCCTTGTCCATCAATATCATCAATTATTCTGCACTGTATTTGGAAGATACCAGAGGACTTAAATGTTTGTATTAGTGGTGTTAGTTTTACATCCATCAGGTTCCAGAAAGAGCAATAGAATTGTAGAGTAATCCATTGAGATAAGGATCTGATCATTCTCTACCAGGACCCTGAGGAAACTTAGCAAAGAACAAAGAGATGGAAGGAGACATGAATATATTCATGTCCTTCTAATTTCACTTGTAAATCAAGTTTTATGTTAGATCACCTTTTGATTTATATCGATATGTTTACTAATATTTCTCAACAATAATGAGCAGGAATTCTAACTTCTGCCCCTAACTTGCACATGCTAGAAACACTCACTCTTTTTATTTTTTAAGTTTATTTATTTGTTTTGAGAGAGAGGGCGCACGTGCGTGGAGGAGGGGAAGAGAGAGAATCCCAAGCAGGCTCCGTGCTGTCGGGGCAGAGCCCGACACAGGGCTCGATCTCACTAACCCTGAGATCATGGCCTGAGAGTCAAGACCTCCCAGAGAGAAGATGCCGGGTCTCTCAGGAGAGTGCCTGGGGATCATATCTCCATGTCTCACATTTCCTCTGGGAAGGGCAAGGAGGGATAGAGAGAGAGAGGGAGAAGGGAAAGGAATTTGTTCTAGATGCTTCCTCCTTCTCCATGTCGTTTTACTCCCCTCGGCAACCCTGCAGATTACATTTCACGAGTGATTTTTCCTCCTTTACAATTCGAAACCCAAGCAAACCTGAAGCCCAGGAAGTCACAGAACCTGTCCAAGGTCACAGAGTTTGTGTGATCTGAACCTCTAGAGCCTTGGAGGGTGAGAACAAACGAGGGGGGTTGGAATCACCCTCTCGGAACGTTTTAAATCGCCTTCTTTATGTCTTCCCCCTTCACCTCACAGCACCCCAGGCTCACAGAATGGACACCTTCGACCCCAGCTCCTGCTTTCATCCAGCGGTCACGGGAAGTTCTTTGTCAGCAGGAAAGCAATTTAACTCTGGGAAGAGTTACTCTGGTCCTTTTATAAAAGCCAAGTCTTGCAGTTAGTACGTAAAATGATATTTTACGCTGTTCAATGCTATCTGCTCCCCATTTGTGAGCAGAGAGAAAATCCGTATACGTGTACACATCCGGAGTAAAAGCATCCAAATGATCCCTTCTGCTAAGAGTTAAGCTCTGTCCCCCTAGTTCCCCCAAAACAGATTTGTTGAAGTCCTACCTCTAGTCAGTACCTGAGAAATGTGACCTTATTAGGGTCATTGTAGATGTAACTGGTTGAAAGTTCAGATGAAGGGACACTAGAGTAGGGTGGGTGGTAGATCCAACACGATGGTGTCTTTGTAAGCAGAGCAAGAGGCAGGGGACGGCAGCCACGTGGTGACAGAGACAGAGATCTGAGGGAAGTGTCGATTCACAAAGGAAGGCCAAGGCTGGCCAGCAAACCCCAGGAACTGGAAGAAGCAAGAAAAGATGCTTGCCTAGAACCTTGGGGAGGAGCAGGGCCCTGCTGGCACCTTGCGGCCTCCAGAACTGTGAGACAGAATACACTTCCGTTGTTTCGAGCCACCGCATTTGTGGCACTATTTAGAGCCTCCCTGGGAAACTAATGCAGCCGCCCACCACATGGCCATGGAGGCCACAGCCACTGGCCACTGTACATCCGGAAGTTCCCAGCCCCACTTCCGGCCATCCCCCCCCACCCCCGATCTCCTACCACAGCTCTGAGTTCTATAGAACCTATCAGAGCTCTGACTCGAGGGGTACCCCCTGCCGAATAATTCCCAGAGGCCCAGCATTGCCCCCAGATCCACACCAGAATCACACAGTTGGGAGCACTGTTTCTCAAACTGTGGTACCCTGGATCAGAACCACTTCAGATAATTGTGTGAAATGCCCCAACCCCACGGACTCAATATCTGGGACCCAGGAATCTGAATTGTTAATGGGCGTTATGCGGGCCTCTTGGTGCAGAAGAGTTTGAGAAAGAATGAGTTCAGATACAAGGTGCCCGTGTGGCTCAGTCGGTTAAGCATTTGACTTCAGCTCAAGTCATGATTTCGTGGTTCATGAGTTCAAGCCCCGTATCAGACTCTCTGCGGTTAGCACAGACCTGCTTTAGATCTTCTGTCCCTCTCTCTGCCCTTCCCCTGCTTATACTTTCTCTCTCTCTTTCTCTCTCAAAAATAAATAAACAACAAAAAAAGATGAGCTCAGATATATTTTCTGACGTTGCCCATCTGCCCCACCAAATGTCCGGGGGCCCTCAGAACACCAGGACCAGACAGACAGGGAGAAGGCAGTGTCCGTGCAGTCCGTGGAGAGCCTGGCAAAGGAGAAAGCTGGTCAGGAATGGACATTTTGGGGCCAGGGCCACAGGTGCAATGGAAGTGACTTCAGAGGGTGAACAGGGGCCTTGGGGCCGGAGCAAAGTGAGGACGCTGGGGTGGAGGAGGGGCCGAGGTAACCGGTTCAGAGAGAGGAAGCACAGAGTTAGGTAGAGGGGAGGGTCCCCAGGCAGGAACTGCGGCTGATGGGACCACAGGGGAGGCCGGGGTGGGGGGAGGCGGTTGGGGAGAGGAGCAGGAGGACCTTCCCAGTCGGGCAACCCTGGTCCCTCTCTGTCTCTCTCTGAGCCTGCGTGTCCCCACCTGTACAGAGGAGATGATAGTGGTGCTTGTGCCTGACTCTGCAGAGCACCCGGTGAGATGAAGGATGTGAAATAATAAAGGTCTTGGGCAACCATGGCTCGGCAGGCGATAAGGGAGGTGGGGAGGGTTCCTGACAGCGCCAGAACATGACAGGAGGCCCAGAGAAGCCTGAGGCCACCGGCGTATGGAGCTTGGCTTGTATCACAGCTTCTCTGCTTCCTGGCTGTGTGTTCCCGGGCAAATTACTTAACAGCTCTGTGCCTTTGTTTCTTCTGTAAAACATGGCTGATACTTCCTACTTCACAGGGTTGTTATGAAATTAAATGGATTTCTGTCGATAAAGTACTCGGGGTCTGATACATAGGAACGTTTATTCAAATATACTGTGGGGCAGAGGCGCTGGGGCAGAGCACACAATTGTCACAGAAGCCACGGCAGGGCATGAGTAGGGTCCCAGGAATAGAAATAAGCCAAGGCTGTAGCTCTTCAGGGTCATTTCTCTACCTCTTAATCCCTTATCTCTCTGTGTGTCTTTGTGTCTCCACTCTCTCGCTCCCTCTCTGTCTCTCTCTCTCTCTGTGTCTTTGTCTCTCTTCTCCCTGTCACTGTCTCTCTGTGTGTCTCTCTGTCTCCCTCTCTGTGCCTCTCTCTCTGTTCCCTCTCTCTCTGTCTCTGTGTCCCTTTCTCTGTGTCCCTGCTTCTCTGTCTCTGTCTTTCTCTCTCTGACAAGCCTGCTTTGGGAAACACTCATCTTTCTTCTTAGCAAACCCACAGGGCTTGGAGCTTTCTAAAATAGTGTTCATCGGGGCGCCTGGGTGGCTCAGTCGGTGGAGCAACTGACTTCGGCTCAGGTCATGATCTCGCCGTTTGCGATTTCAGGTCCCGTGTCAGGTTCTTTGCTGACAGCTCAGAGCCTGGAGCCTGCTTCAGATTCTGTGTCTCCCTCTCTCTCTGCCCCTCCCCCATTCGTGTTCTGTGTCTCTCTGCCTTTCAAAAATAAATAAATGTAAAAAAAATAAAATAAATAAAACAGTATTCAGCAAGAAACCAAGACATCTGTATGACTATACAAGTTCAAAAACCAAAGCTAACCAAGTCCAGGGACTCACTGGGCCCAGAGGCCATGCTGAGTCAGGCCAGCTGCCCAACCAACAGGGTGCTGACCCGTTGGGCCCAGTAGGCCCTCATGTCCTCCCAGAGTCCTGGCCTTTCTCCCCAGAGTCCCTGCCCTGTCTGGGGACCTTGACCTAACCCCCACCCTGGAAGCCGAAGATTGATTCTGGGTTTGAGGAACTGGGGACTTTCTCCTGACACCCCGCCATCTCTGTCCCCCTCCCTTAAACTCTCTCCCTCTGGGGCAGAGGCTGGGCCGGGCTGGGCAGGCCCTAGGCTCCATTAAAGGGCCCAGTTCCTTCCAAGAGAGCCAAGGCACCAAGAGGCCACCCGGCTTTCGGTCAGGGGCCAGACTCCACAGCTGGGGGACCTTGCTTGCTGCTCGAGATGGCTCTCTCCCTCTCCCCCCTGCTGTAACCTCCCAAGGTGAGGCTTAATCCAGAGAAGCTCTCCCTCCTCTTAGACAGAGGCCTCCCTGGGAGTGGCCCCCGTGTCCAGCCCGGCAACTAACCCCACGGGGCACTGAGGTTCCTAAGTGCCTGGGCCCCGGGCCGGCGCTGGGCATCTGCGATCCCGGGCACCCAGCACTCTGGGCCGGTGAAGCTCCGTGGCTGTGTAGAAGAGGAGATGGAGAGGAGGTGAGGAGGGAGGAAAGGAGGGGAGAGGGAGGGGAGGGGGAAAAAGAGTGGGGGGAGAGGGATAATGAGGAGCAATTTCAAGGAGGGAGCTAGACATTAGGAAGCAAAAGTGATGGAGCCAAGGCACCACTCCTCCCCTCAGTGAACGTGTGAAGAGTTCGGGCCGCAGAACCTTCTGGCGTAGACCGAGGAGAGACGGAGCTCGAGCCTAGATCTGCCGTGTCCAGGGTCCCCTGGATCTTCACTGCCGTTGCATCAGGACACCCGGGACACCCAGCAAACACGAGCAGGGCCATTGCACGCTGTCGCGTAGGCACGGATGGGATGCAGACGGGCACCTCCTCCCGGAAAGGGCCCTGCCCACAGGCCCCAATCCAGGGCCAGGAGTCCCAGACGGAGGGCCTGGAAGGGCCGCTGGTCTCTCTGCCCCTGGCTGACACTGTCAGTTCATACTCTCACAGCACCCCTTCGCGGGGGTACCGAAGCTCCATGGAATCCACACTTGGGATCATCTGAGAAACCCCGAAGCAGCTCCGTGGTGTGGCATCCTGGCCCATTGCTGGGGTCGGCATTCACATCCCTGTGGGCTGGTGAGCAAACCCAGCGGCTCGCAGGTCTGGCTCGGACCTCTGTGTCACTTTGTCGTGCCCCGCTGTTCCCCTTTTGAGGGCAGGGCTCGATGGAGGATAGCATTCCTCATAAATACTAGAATTCTTTGAAACCTCAAGAAGCGTGTCACTCAGGGAAGGAGAGAGAGCTGGTGTGCCCCACGGGTTCAGTTCACTAAAGCCATTGTCATGAGTATCTAGAGCAAGTGGGGGAGTTCAGGGAGCAGAGGAGGCCGGTAAACCCCCAGAGAGCAGCCCCAGTAGGAGCCATTCCCCCGGCCCCCCACCCCAGGCCTGGAGGCGCAGAGGAGACAATGGTGTTACTGGAAGGCGGGCTGCTGCAGCTGGTCCAGCGGGAACTCAGGTCAGAGAGGACCCCTCCTCTGCCAGGAGGGGTGTGGCTGGGAACAAACACCCCCACCTCTCTCTCCTGCCATCCACCTGCCGCCTGTCTGCGTCTGTCTCAGGTCAAAGCAGACAGAAAGGCAAAGGCAAGGGAGCCCGGGGGATCAATGCAAGCCACGGACACCAGTCTGCCGGGCACACACACTTCTTCGGTGATGAAGGTGGGGCGGCGGGAGGGGAGCGTGGGGAGGGAACCTGTGCCTCTGCTTCCCCTTGAGAACTGAAGGACCCTCTTCAGCTTCTGGGAGCTTTGCCAGCAGCTGCCCTCAGCCGTCAGTGTGCCAAGGTCTGGAATCCTTGCCTCATGGGGCTGAGATATTTTGTCAACACTCAGGAGGTGGCGAGGGGGTAGGGCACAGGGACTCGGACACTCCGCTGGGAGGTCGGGATGGTCTTTTCCACCTGGAGGCCCATCTGGCCATCCTAATAAGGCCGGATGTGTGCAGAGCACTTGAACTAGAATTCCACTCTGAGATAAATACCCGAGAGACACTCCAGCAAAACCTGAAGTCGCTGTCTAAAAATGTTAATTAAAGTATTGTTTGTAGTAGCAGAGACTTGCAAACAGACTAAATGCCCATCGACAGAAGGTGTAAAGGACTTGCAGTGTATTACACGACGGAATGTTCTACGCACCTGACATGACCAAACTACGGCTCTGTGTATCGACATGGGGCAGACCTCCGTAGCAGGATATTGAATATGAATATGTTTATATATATATATTATATACTATTATCGAATAAGAACTTTATGATATGTAATCTTGAACAACATATACTACAGTATAATTACTTATGGAGATAATTTTTATATGAATAATATTAAAACATGCCTGGGAATAATAAGCAAACTCAGAGGGAGGCAGAAAGGAAAAAGAAAGGCAGGGAGGAGTACTAGAGGACTCCAGTTGGGTATCACTTTCTTTTCTAAAAACCTGAAGAAAGTCAGGCAAAGCGTTAAAATTGTATAAACCTGGGTAGCAGGTACATGGGGCACTCATTACATTACTTACTATTCCGCTCGCTGGACTCTTGCATACATTTTCAAGGTCTCTAATTATTTCATGAATCTCATTCTGGGACCCTTGGGCTGAATATTTTACATCACCCTTTAATTAACGAGCCTGCCTTGGTTGTCCCTAACCGCGTCCAACCTACTCTAACCCCTGCACTCCTGACTTTCCTCAGCCTGCCCTGGCGCCGTGGAGAACGCACCCTTGGATTTGTTTTAAGCAATATTTGATACATAGCCTGCTTCCAAGAACACTTGACTTATTTCTGCGTAATCACTGGGGAGGCCTCAAGCACTACCGCGGGAGTAAGGCAAACATCACCTCCCTCACCAGGTAGCTCTGGACGTGTCGGTTCCAGGAAGCCTGAGCACACCCGTGCAGAATCAAAGGCTTTTCCAGTAATTGTCAGACCCGGAGGGCCTGGCTCCCCGCGGCCCTCAGCTGATCTACACCCTCCGGAGGCTCCGGGAGGTTGTCGCCTGCTTTTGCCAAACTGCTTTTGCCAATTGACACACATAGGTCTCTGACCCCTCCACCAACTCTTTCTAGAGGTAAAATGAGAACTGACTCACTGCAGGTGGCATTCTGGGAAGAAAAGCAGAACTCTGGGCGTTCCGGAAGGGGATTGAGTCCATCCTGGCCTTGCCGCCCTCTCACTGGGCCCCACGAGGGCCCCTCTCGGAAGGTGCTGCGCCCCCACTGTGCTCCCACCCCAGCACGCACTAGTGATGCCGCAGTGAACCTGGTGGTGACGCCCTGCCTTCTGGGAGCTTCCCTTCTAGTGGCGGAGACAGGCGATTTACAAGGAAACACAATCGCACAACATTATTGCAGGAACGCGGGAGCGTGGGAGAAGCAGGGACACGCAGGAGGAGTGGGAGGGAGACGGTGCTCATCCACAGGATCAGGGAGGCGACTTGCAAGCGGATTGGACATCTGAATACGGGGTAGGAGCCAGGCATGGAGACATCTGGGGGAGAAGCAGTCCAAGAAAAGGGGCCTTCAAGGCGGTGATAAGAGATGCAGATAGCAAGATGGCCAGGGACAGCCCTTGTCACAGTTCAATGTCACGGTTGCCATTCTACAGACGAAGAAACAGAGGGTCCAGGAGCTCACGTGGCTTGCCAAGACCATGCAGCCAGTATGGACCCACTGCCGCCAGGCGCCTGACTTCGAGAGGCGTTACTCTGGTCTCCCCGACACAGGTCAGCACAGATCCACACCCCTGATCCACACACCTGAGCCAGCTGCGGGTGAGAATCCAGAAGGGACTGATCTTAGAAAGTTCATGCAATGCCGGTTACGGCCTGGTCTGTGCAGCCCCAGGGGCCTGGGACAGCCCACGGCCACTATGCAGCCGACCAGAGCCCACCACACGTACACACATCAGTATTTCCGCAGCCCAACACGCTGATCTTCACGGTCGGCGGGCAAGAGAAGGCCGGCGAGGAGCCTCTGCTCAGGCGAGGTTTTGCCACCACATTCCGGTCACACTGGGTGCCAGATTCCTGACCCGAATCGATACACGACTTTTGGTTTCCGGAGCCCTTAGGATTTCCACTCAAAGCATCGGGGCATGGTGCTATAAACTCTGAAATGACAGTCTGTGAAGACTGGAGGAGAGAGGCAGCGGGAAACAAGGCCACCACGTTTACCGGTGGCATGGCCCTGACCGTGGGAGGAGCGGCCTAGACAACCCAGCACCAGGACACCAACCTCCCCCTCCCCGCCCCCCCCCCCCCAGGAAAGGAGCCGCTGGGGACACACAGGCAAGTGGCGATGTGGAGGTTCGAATCCCCAGGGTAGAGAAGGCGACGGGAAAGCCCAGCCGCACAGAATAAGCCACCAAAATGAGCAGTTTCATTTCTACTCTTGCTACTGTGTCCTTGCTACAATGAGTTGGGAGAGATTAAAAAAACATCTTTTTTTTTTTTAGTTTGTTTATTTATTTTGAGAGGGAGAGAGAGCGCATGTGTGAACAAGGGAGGGGCAAAGAGAGAGAGAATCCCAAGCAGGCTCTGCACTGTCAGCACAGAGCCTGACATGGGGCTCCGTCCCATGACCGTGAGATCATGACTTGAGTCGAAATCAAGAGTAAGATGCTCAACCAACTGAGATATCCACATGCCCCACAAAGCATGTTTCTTTAAATTAAAAATCACCCTAGTGCTGCAGTCTTGGTCTGTCTGCCACATCCCTACAGGGAAATGCAAACCAACTCCAAGCCCCTCTCTGGGCACAACCCCCCACTCTGCCACAGCCCCTTTTCTCCTCTGCTCAGCTTCTTGGAAGGGCCAGAAACATAGTGAGGCTGAGGGCCCTGGGCAGAAGAGCCAGGTTTGGAGAAGAGGCATTGGCCATCGTCCCTACCCAAGGTCAGGTGGAAACTGAGTCTGTGTGTCCACTTGAGACTGCTTTTTTTTTTAATGTTTATTTATTTATTTTGAGAGACAGAGAGAAAAAGAGGAAAGAAAGAGAGAGAGAAACAGAGCAGGGAGGGTCAGAAAGAGGGAGAGAATCCCAAGCAGGCTCCACACTGTCAGCACAGAGCCTAACATGGGGCTCAGTCTCACATGAAACTGTGAGATCATGACCTGAGCTGATAGCAAGAGTAGGACCCTTCACCAACTGGGCCACCCAGGCGCCCCTCCGTTTGAGCCTGCTTTAAGATTCACTGAGAAGTAAATGGCCACAGGAGTAGGAAGGTAATGATGGACCCCAGGTTTTCCTTGGGAGATTGGGAAATAGCTATTCATTTATTCATTCATACATTCTACAGAAGTTTCTCGAGCTCTGTGAACAAAACAACAGAAGTCCTTGTCCTCACTGGAGAGGGGAATCACACTTGGATTCAAAATATCATGTGTAGGGGTGCCTGGGTGGTTCAGTCACTTGAGGGTCCAGCTTGGGCTCAGGTCATAATCTCACGGCTCATAGGTTTGAGCCCCGCATTGGGCTCAGTGCTGACAGCTAGCTCAGAGCCTGAAGCCTGTCTTCAGATTCTGTGTCTCCCTCTCTCTCTGACCCTCCCCTGCTCACGCTGTCCCTCTCTCTCTCTCTCTCTCTCTCTCTCAAAAGTAAATAAAAACATTAAAAAAATTTTTTTTAAATATCATGTGCAAAGGCCATGGGTGCCTCCGGAGACAGGAGTAAGGGAGCCCAGGTGCCTGGGGAAGGAACTGCAGTTTGAAAGAGGGCGTCAAATAGAGGCAACAGGCTAAGGAGAGGGAGGGAGCCATCCCGATGACCTGAGGGAGAGTGTTTCAGGCCGAGGGCACAGCCAGGACACGGGCCGGAGGGAGAACATTCCTGGCAAGTTCCAAGTGCAGCAAGGAGGCTGCTGAGGCTGGAGCAGAATGAATAAAGTGAAGGAAGCGCAGTTAAGTGTGTGTGAAGGTGGCGGAGGGAAGGGGGGGTGGGGTGCAGAATCACTCAGGGGCTGGGCACGCAGGGCTTTGTTGCTTACTCTGAGAAGAGGAGACGTTTGGGGGTTTTGAGAAGAGTAGGACCAGGAGCTCCTGGGTGGCTCAGTCGGTTGAGTGTCCGACTTCAACTTGGGTCATGATCTTGCGGTTCATGAGCTCAAGCCCCGCATCAGGCTCGCTGCATTCAGCACAGAGCCTGCTTCATATCCTCTGCTCCCTCTCTCTCTGCCCCTCCCCGGCTGGTGCTCTCGCTCTCTCAAAATTAAATAAACATTTTAAAAAATGGAGTGGGACGCCTGGGTGGCTCAGTCAGTTAAGCATCCAACTTTTGCCCGGATCATGATCTCACAGTTGGTAAATTGAAGCTCTGAGTCAGGCTCTGTTCTGACAGCTGGGAGCCTGGAGCCTGCTTCAGATTCTGTGTCTCCCTCTCTCTGTCCCTCCCCAACTCATGCTCGTTCTCTCTCTCTCTCTCTCTCTCTCTCTCTCAAAAATAAATAAACATTTAAAAAAAAATTTTTTTTAAGAGGGAGAGAGAGAAGAGCAGGACCATCTGGTTACTCTGGCATCTCCAGGACCTGAGAGTCATTAGGCTTGGGGAACTGAGTTGAGCTCCAAGCCTCCAAGTAAAGAGGTCCACTATGACCCCAAGATTTTAAGACGATTAAAATGGTCTGGAGAAGAGCTGGGAGGGAGCCTGGGGGGCCCTAGTGAGCGGAGGCCCCTGACGGTTCTGGTCTGCGGCAGCCACATGGTGGCGCTGTGGGCGAGGAGTGAGCATGAAACCCGGAAGTGCTTCAAAAGTATAATGCAGACTGGGACGGCTGGTCAATGAAAGGAAAACAAGGACAAACCCAAAGTTTCTGATCGGGGAACGTGGACCATGGTGCGTATTCACAAAGTGACAAAAATTAATACATCAACATGAACACCCTTCCGATGACCCGCCCCGCGACCTCCTGCCAGCCGCCACACCCCTCCCCCCTCCCTCCTACACAAAGAGCAGCCTGCAGCACTCTGTCCGCTTGCCCTCGAACCCCGAACCCCGGTAACCTCCACGACGGGACTGTGTGCTTTGGGTTTGTCCTGCCGGTTTTCTCTTTCAGGAAATACTTTCCATTGCGATAACCCATGTGACATAAAATGTGCCTCTTGTAGCCATTTTCAGGCGTGCAACTCAGAGGCATTGATCATACAATGTGTGCCTGTTGTGCGTCTGTCTGAACCTCAGTGACCCTCCATCCCCTCCCCCATCACCGGAAGATAATTCGAAGACCCGCTTTGAGGGTCACTGCAAAGTTAAACAGGACAATCCGCCTGACACAGCACAGGGCCCGGCACCTAAGCAACACCCAGCAAGTCTTAGCTGTTGTATACTTTATTGCCTTTCTCCTCGGGTCGCTGGCCCGCGTGGCATCCTTGTCACCCCGCTCCTCCTCCACGGTGCCCCCAGATCCGTGCTGCCAGCAGAGAAATCATCCAGTCCAGGTTCTGGCCCCAGACTCCTCAGGACCCCTGTCATCGCGCATGGGCAGTGACCTTCTGCTCGGCCCAGAGTCACCTGAAGGGTGGACATGCCACAGATTGCTCCAGTCTGTGACTCAGCAGGCCTGGGGCGAGCCTGAGAATCTGCGTTGCTAACAAGTTCCCAGGTGATGCCCCAGCGACCCCACTTTGAGAACCACTAGCCTGGGGGATACTGCGTGTGTCACCTGCCCACCCCTCGCCCCTCCGCTGCAGCCACCCCCGCCCCATCCAGAGTCACCTCACACTGGACTGTCGCAAGAGCCTCCTCGAGGGTCGCCTCACTCTGCCCGTTCTTTCTCCCCTACTTTTTGTTCTAAATGCAGCAGCAAGAGCGGGGCTTTCATAGCAGAAATCAGACCACGCTCTTTCTCCAGTGGTGTCCCATCTCAGGATAAATCCCACAGGCCTTACCGTCTCCCCCAAGACCCTGTGAGCTGGCCCTCAACCACCTCTGCCCGCCCCCTCGCCGCTCGCCTGCACCTACCGCAGGACCTTTGCAGATGCTGCCTCCTCCATCGGGAGTGACTCCATCCCAGATAGTCCCCTGGCCTCCCCTCGCCTCACCCAGATCTCTTTGTGAAGGCTCTGCCTAACCTAAAATAGCCACTTCTTCCCCGTCTCTTCCTTTCCCTCTAGCTCCTTAACCTGCTTCACATCTTTTTAAATAAATAGTGCCATTGTCTTGCTCATTTATTTGTTTCCTTCCTTGTCTACACCTCCTGCCTTTGGAACGTAGGACCATAATGGCAATGCTGGAGTGTCAACAGATAGATGTCATCAATGCCCACAATGGTGAGAGCACAGAGGAAGTGCTCAATAAACGTTTGTTGAATAAATAAGTGATGTCCTAACTTCTTAGCATGACACATAGTCCCTCCATGATCCGACTCCGCCCACTTCCCCAGCCTGACGTCCTGTCCCTCTCTCCAAGAATCTCCAAGTGACCCAGTCGCTGACTCCTGCAAGCTTTGCACAGGCTGTGCTCTTTGCCTGGAACGCCCTTCCCTTCCATCTCTGTCTGGGGACAACTTACTCTTATTTCTAGGTTCAACTCGAGCACTACCCCCTGATGAAGCCTCCTCTGGCTCCCGCAGGCCAAGCTGGCCTAACCCTCCTCCGCCTGCTTCCTCCCGTGCCCCCGCCTCTGCGCCTCTCGTCTCAATCAGGCACTCGTCCCTCCGTTCTTCCCCCAGCCACCCAAGGCCAAGGCCATGGTCTCCACGTTGCGTCCGCAGGGGTCAGCACAGAGCCTGGTATATGTCATGTGCCTGGGGAATGTGGGTTCAATAAGAGAAAGAACCGGCCAAATCCTGGAGTTTTTATTCTTCTTAACGTGACTCTTAAAATTACAAAAGTGATACATGCTCATTGTTTTTGTGCAAATACCCAAATAGGCGTATACAAGGAAAAGTAAAATTCTTCACTTTTCAAGACTCTCTCTCAAACTGCTTCTGGCCCCCAGGCTCTTCCTCTCTAGCTTGGGAGAGCCCAGGCAGACGACCATACAGTGTGGGGAAAGAAGCCTGAGCCCAGTGCCCCCTGACGGTGGCCTTGCTGGGCCCCCTGTGCAGCCCGAAGCGGAAGTGGGCGTGAAGCCCCTGGTGAGAAGGTCGAGGCTGAGCCTGCCGACTCCAGGGCCAACCCCTTGCTCTACAGGAAACTTGGGATGCCCTCTGCCTTCCCCTCCTCCCCCAGGCCCCCCAAAATATGCAGATTATGCTTTCTTATCACTTTGGGGTTGCCTACATTAGAAATTTCCAGAGAAACTGGTAACATTGTATCAGTAAAATGGACTTGGTGAATGTTCAACTTTTCAATTTTTATTATTTTCCTGCTTTTGGAAATAAGCAGGTCCTTTCTCCAGCCAGACCCTCAGCATGGCCTGGGAGCCCCCCGACGCTGTTCCGAGCCGGCCTGCCCGTCAGGTGCACACCCGGGCGAGCCGGCCCACTGAGGCCCAAGAGCTGACCTCCCACATGATTTCACTTCAGAGAAACGACGCCTGTTTGGCAGACACAAGTCTCTGGGCCACTCAGAAATTGCACTTATTGTAAGTTGTGATTTTGAAAGACTGTTTTTTCACTCCTAAGAGAGCAAGGAGATAGAGCCAGACAGGCGGACCGTGAGCAGGATGGTGATGCCCGTGATGTGGTGGTGATGTTGAAGAAGATGCTCTTTAATTAAAATGTTTTTTGTGATGTTTATTCATTTTTTGAGAGAGAGAGAGACAGAGTGTGATGGGGAAGGAGCAGAGAGAGGGAGACACAGAGTCTGAAGCAGGTTCCAGGCTCCCAGCTGTCACCACAGAGCCTGACATGGGGCTCGAACTCACAGCTCACGAGATCATGACCTGCACTGAAGGCTTAACTGACTGAGCGACCCAGGCACCTCTAGAAGATTCTGTATAAAAACAGCAGGAGGGGGCGCCTGGGTGACTTAGTTGGCTAAGCATCCAATTTTGGCTCAGGTCATGATCTCATGGTTCATGAATTCAAGCCCTGCGTCAGGCTCTCTGCTGTCAGCACAGAGGCCTGCTTCAGATCCTCTGTCCCCCTCCCCAACCCTCCCTCCCAACTCTCTCTCTCTCTCTCTCTCTCAAAACTAAATAAACATTAAAACATTAAAATGAAAAAGCAGGAGAAGTAATATCAACCCTGGCGCTTCTTTCAGACTGACAAGTGTGAAATTTAAGTGGCAGGCACCACGGGGGCTCAGCTAAAACCACCGAGACCCATCCAACACCCGGCAATGTATGTGCCTCCGTCCAGGGGTCAGGTGACATTCTACACTGGCTGCTTCACCGGCTCAGACATTCAGCCTCCTGCGCTTGCTGCCCGCTGGCCAGGAAATCTGGGTCCTGGCTTGCCAGAGTCTACATCATGTCACCCTGCCGCCTTCTCCATTGTCCCTGCCTCTGGCCCCCAAGGCTGACAGTTTGCCAGAGTCCCTCCCCTCTCATTGGTTTGCCTGACCAAATGTATCAAGTCCACACTCCAATGTAAATAAGAAATGACGTTAGCCCAGTAACCTAAGGTTCGTGGTTTGCTTTTGCATCAATTATCTGATTGAACCCTATCCTTGCGAGGGGTAGAGACTCTTTTTTGTTTATTTACTTATTTTGAGAGAGAGAGAGAGACTGACAGGGAGGGAGGGAGGGGCAGATAGAGAAGGAGAGACAAGAGAATACCACGCAATTGCTGGGCTGTCAGCACAGAGCCCGATGCGGGGCTTGATCTCACGAACCTCAGGATCATGATTCGAGTCATCAAGAGTTGGACACTTCACCGACTGAGCCACCCAGGTGTCCCCAGAGACCCGTTGTACAGGTGAGCAGACTGAGCAGCACAAAGAAGGGATTCACTCAAAATCGCCCAGCTAGTTAGCAGGCTGAGACACACACCTGTCCAGTCCGCACCCAAAGTGTGAACTTTTCCACCTGCGCTGCAGCTGACCTCAAAAGGGGAATTTGTCTGGTTTATTTTAAATACAGAGAAGCTCTCCGGGCTCAGATCCAGTTCACGGAGACACACTAAATGCATCCAGAAGGTCAGAATCCTCAGTAAATAGGGGACCCGTTACGGTGCCTCCTGCAGGAAAATGGCGAGAGATTGAAATAAGCCAGCACGCCGGGTACGCTTGGTCCCTCTGTGGCACCACCAAGGTAGCAAGATGGGCAGTGGGGATGCGGGACTGTGGGTCCTGCGTGAGGACAGTGGCCGGTGGTACCGGCCCTACTGCACCGCCTGTGCCATTGCCATAAAGTCAGCCATCAGACTGAAGGACTTGAACACCAGTAGAAGCTTGCTTGTAAGAAAACATTGCTAGCCTATAATAAATGGGTTAATTCATGTGACAAAATTTTAAAAAAGAAAGAAATATAGACAAGAATAAAAGAAGTATTGAATTTCCGCATCTCAACAACGATCATGGGGTGGGAAAGGTACCGAAATGAGACAGGACTGAGCAGAAAGGACGATGTTATGTCTACCAGATACAGTCAAGCCTTGGGTTGCGAGCGTAATTTGCTCTGAGCACATGCTTGTGATCCAAAGCGCTTGTATATCAAAGCGAATTTCCCCGTAAGAAACAATGGAAACTCAGATGATTCGTTCCACAACCCAAAAATATTCATATAGAAGTGATTACAATACTGTAATATAATGCAAAATAATAAAGAAAATACAAAATATAAAGAAAAATAAATTAACCTGCACTTCCCTTTGCAGACCTTCGTGGCTGGCGTGCGGGAGACAGGAGAGAGGAGAGTTACTGTGTAGGACGACTTTCACTGTCACTAATGGAATCGCTGCTACCTGTTGGCTCCATGGAATTTATTTCTGCATGGAGACTTTTGTAGACACTCGCTAGGACATTGACTACAGTGTAGTATTAATAAATTCTTGTCACACACTGTATTTAATGTAATTGGCAATAAGGCAGAGGAGGAAAGAGTCTGTGTCTTCAGGCGGCCTGACCTAGAATGAAGCAAAGCCTTCCTAAGCTCACTCTTGGATGGAAAAGCAAGGGATGGTGCACAGATGCTTTAAAGTGACAAAACATGCACTAGTGCCCGTTGTGGGCGCCTCCAACCATAGAACACATAAATCAAGTGTGGTGGATGCAGACAATGGGATATAAGACAGTGGGGATATTCGATTCTCACCACACATAACACAAGTGAATCTCACAAAGATAGTGTTGAGAGAAAAAACTAAGCACATCATGAAAAATACATGAATCGTGCATAGAGGTGGACTTCTATGAAGTCCAAAGGCAGGAAGAAGTAATGGATGGTCAGCACAGGAATTCCCCTTTGGGGCAGAGGCATGAAGTAGGTTTCTGGGATTCTGACGCTATCTGGTGTCCTAATCTGAGCGCTGGTTACCTGGAAGTTTTTACTTCATGATAATTCATGAAACCATACAGTGCTCATTTGCTTCCTGTTCTTAATGGGTTAAGAGGAAGGACTTTAAGACCCTATGAGGTTGATAGGATTACAGGATACCTATATGTTTGAACGGTAGTGGGTTAGAATTGTGGAGACAAGGTCATATATTTTCAAGCCAGCCGAGCAGGTTGCTAATCAGAGTCATCGATAGCTGGAAACAGTTACAGACGGAGCAGGCCAGGTGCTGCAGATATGAAAATGGGAGTCTGAACAAGAGTCAAAAGATAGAATGGTGGCAAGTAGCAGAACGGCGAGTGAGGCTGGCTGCTGGTCTAGAGCAGACACACACGATCACTGCCACAGGCACCCTGGTCCCACACAGAGGAAGCCTTGTTAATAGATCCTCCGTAGGGATCTGCCCAGGCAGGTGTCTGCTGCCCATAGCCATCTATTAATTCCTCTTCTATTCGTTTATCAGTCCAGCTCATGTACTGGTTCTCAGACTGGGTCCCAAGGATCCCTCACAGGTTCACTGATGGACAATTGTTATAGTGACGATGAAATTTTCCCTATAACGGAGACCATAAATAACTTCAGTTTCAGAAGTCCTGAGCAAGGGGCCCAACACTTTGTTCTAAAAATCAATAAGAGACACAAAGACATGTAAGACGGAGTCCCTTGAAAATTATGTCACATATAATGTTGAATAAAAAAGCAAGTTGCAAAATTTTACGTATTGTATCATCTTGGTCTGGTAACATATGTGTTAGGTGCATGAAAAAACTGGTTGGATAAGCAGGTGCGTTCTTTCTGGATGATAGCACTGTGGGTGATTTTATTATTTGCCTTTCTGAACTTTTCTGTGTTTTCCACATTTTCTATCACGAATATACATATTACTTTGGATATTTAGTCCAAAAATGTATAAATTATTTTTAAAAAAAGATTGGGGCACGTGGGTGGCTCAGTTAAGCATCTGACTCTTGGTTTCAGCTCACGGTTCATGGGATCAAGACCCGTGTCGGGCTCTGTACTAACAGCACAGACCCTGCTCGGGAGCCTCTCTCTGCCCCTCCCCCAACTCGTACATGAGTGCATGTGCTCTCTCTCTCTCCGACTCTGTCAAAATAAATAGATAAACATTAAAAAAAGAAAAGATCATTCCTGGCCAGAAGGCATACAAAAATCATACAGGGGCACCTGGGCGGCTCAGCTGGTTAAACATCCGGCTCTTGATTTCTACTCGTGTCATGATCCACAAGTTTGTGAGATGGAGAACTATGTTGGGTCAGCATGGAGCCTGCTTAAGATTCTCTCTCCCTCTCCCCCTGCCCTCCCTCCCCCTCACTCTCTCTCTGTCTCAAAAACAAATGAAACAAAACAAAAAACATACAGTTCCTAGCTAAATGTACTTATGCTCTCACATAAATGACAAAAAGGCTTAAGTATGTCTTTTTATTTAATCCCTATCATAGCTTTCCTATCCTCTCTTATAGTGGTTCCTTGGTTTCTGGGACAAGGAATGTAAGGGCTACAGATTCTAAACATCGCCCAGCAGAGCGCCGTCTGCAGAGGACACCTGGGTACAAAATGATTAGCATCACCATTACAGAACCGACACGGGGCGATCTGGCCAAGGCCGGCACTGTGACAAGCACTTTACATGTTTTAACTTATTTCATATTAACAACAACCTTCCGCAGTGGGTAGCACGGTAATTCTCAGCTTACAGATGAGGAAACTGAGGCACAGAGACGTTCAGTGACTTACTCAAGGTCACCAGGCATCACGTGGGAGAGGAGGCGTAGAACCCAGGGGTCCAGGACTGGAATTCTCACCCTTTCTCTTGCCCACAGGTAGGAGCAGAAGCCGCTCACACTCCTGAGCACTTTGGCCAAGAGCATGGGGAGCTTTCCATCCATTGGCTCCCCCACTTCTCTGACACCCTCTGCAGTCCCGTCTGTCCCCAAATCCAGTGGAAGGGGCAGAGGCTTCCTGAGTTAGCCAAGGCAGCAGGTGTTTGCAAAATATCATGACTGCACTGTCCCATGAGTCACCCACGCCGGGACCCGTCAGATGCAACAGCCTTGAAACTGCTAGTGTCACAGGGGAACAGGGAGGACCCCCGGGTTTGGAGGACGATGCCTGTGCCTGTGGCTGCTGGATGCTAATCCGTACCAATTGCTGTGACCCCGGCCCACCCCCAACGCTCTGCTTTGCTTCTGCCAAAATGACCCGCAGACCTTTGCATGCAAATGAACATGGCCACGTTGGAGGCCATATTTCTACTCCAGCCCATACGACTGGTTTTCCCAAAGTTTAGGGAGGACCTCTGTCAGCTGCCCTGGTGGCATATTCTCTCAAATACCTTCAGGGGAGGAAGACTGGATCCTTTGAGAGTTTGGAGGGCATTCAAAGCCAGAGTTGATGTCTATGGTGACATCCAGTGGGAACATTTTCTTTGGCCAGAAAGAAAACCTTAACCAAAGCAGTGAGGTGACGGTGATGATCTGGGGCTGGCCCCACACACGAGCCGGGACAGCGATGGCTGGGTTTACGGAGTGTGCATCTGGGCGGGCCCACACAAATCCTCTGCGTGAACACGATCTCCTTTAGCCTCACTGGGTCCCTGCAGTGCAGGATCACACTGTCCCATTTCACGGATGAGGAAGATGAGGCTCAGAGAGGTTAAGTAGACTGGGTAAGGCCTTGTGGCAGAGTGTGGCCTGGGAGCTGGCTCTGGAAGAAAGAGGCAGGTCACTGCAGCCTTGTCAGTGGCAGGTGTCATAAAGCAAGGGGCTTGTCTTGGGGACTGTGAGACCAGTGGATCTCCCCCACCACCTGCAGTGACCAGAGTCTTAAAACTTTATGTAGAGTTTTTAATGTGGTTTACTTACACGCACCATCCAGATGGTCTCACCTTACTCCCTCAAGACTACATCCTTGAAACAGCTCCCATTGTGGAAACTATGGGCGGAATATACATTCCAAGAACAGGAAGGCCTAGGGGTGCCTGGGTGGCTCAGTCGGTTAAGCGTCTGACCTCTGCTCAGGTCATGATCTCACGGTTCGTGAGTTCGAGCCCCGCGTCAGGTTCTGTGACAGCTCAGAGCCTGGAGCCTGCGTCAGATTCTGTGTCTCCCTCTCTCTCTGCCCCTCCCTTGTTCACACTTTGTCTCTCTCTGTCTCAAAAATAAATAAACATTTAAAAAAATTAAAAACAAAAAAGAACAGGGGAGCCTCAGATTTCCCTGAGTCCAGCTCATAGGTCGACCGACAATCACTTCCTCTTGACCTCCTCCAACACAGAATAGCATCGAATGCATTGAAATTAGACTTGACACTCATGAGGCAATTCACTGGCTTTATAAAAACCCAGTGCTGATGAGGTTCTTGAAAACTTTGCTCTCGGCACACTAACTATGGCGCTTCGCCCTGCGAATGTTTTGTTCTGTGCGTTTGCTTAGCACATGTTGTTGTTGTTGTTGTTGTTTCAAAAAGAGACCCAAACTTCTCTACTGAAAATGAACAGGGTCCAAATTAGTGGGATTTGACCCAAGGTAGGTATTGTTTCAGCCCACACTCACTGAGGACTCACGCTGACCGGACGCCCCTGGCCACACCAGACACAGAACACACCAGAGAAGCTATCGGCTGGAGAGGGAAATGGCACATCAGCTGGGGCCCAGGCCTCCTCCTGGGTGCCTGAGCCTGGGCCCCACCAGGAGGCCCTCAGCCCTTGGTGACATTTCCGTCTCCCATTCTAAGTAAAAACTGAAAACTGCAGCTTGATCAGCCTCCACACAAAAGCTTGCTCGGTCATGAGTCCAAAGATGAACACTAAAATGGCGACAGCGTTTGAGGGGCCCAGTGTGAAATGAAAATATGGAAACCCCTGTCTAGAATTTCAAGGCAGCGACAGCAAGTGACAAAAAGAACGTACAGATGGTCAACGGCCAGATCACATACAACAATAGGATGTGCCCCACAGCCCGCGCGGCCTGCCCAGGAAACCAACCCCTCATCTACCATGCCCAGCCCAAGAGGCCACCCCTACAGGTCATTCTTGCAGGAAGTCACATTGCTATTTCTAGTGGCAGTCCAGGAGGCTGGTAACAACCAGCCCCAAGTGGTCAGGACTTGATCAATAACTGACAGCTTCCCTAATTTCTGCTTCTGTTCCCAATTTAGGAGCACCCAGAGGAAACCCACTCTGCACCCCAGTTTCTAGTTCACCCGCCTTCTAGCTTCCCAGGGCCGGCAGCCTCCACCGAGGGCTCCCCAGGGCTACCGTCTTCTCCCCTAAAAGCTCTCCCAGTACTCCGCCTGCTTTGAGGCTCTGCCAGCACGCACGTGATGTCAGCTGACACCCTTGTAGGCTCAGAATAAACCACCTTCCTTATGCTCGTTTGGTGGGTCTTCATGTACCCCCCAGAAAGCCTTGAACTAAGTCTGGGCCTTCAGAGCATGAGGCCCGGTGTCGCGCTCACATGTCGTGGAGCCGATTTTCACATGAACTGCACAAACAAGCGAACTGCTGCCCTCTTCAGGGATTTCCAACCATCCTCCAGCCAGTGAGCCCCGAAGACCTCATGAACCTCGTGTCCAACACAGTCACCTGCTCTGGGATGTCCTTCCTGGGCTGCGGGTCCTGGGGCAGCACACTGCCTCGTGACCGTGCATTCGCCAGAAAGCCTGGGCTTCCTGGGTGGGGGCATTCCCACAGAGCACCCCCAGAAACCCATGGGGCCATGGCCGTGACCTTGACCATACGGAGCAGCTCCCTCCTACCTTGGATGGCTCAGCTCTGTAGACCTGGCCCTGCTGGCTGGGAGCCTCGGGCGCTGGCCCCCTTGGGGCTAGTGTTAGACTTCCCAGGCAGCAGGGGGTGCTGTGGGTTCCCAAAAAAAATGACTCAGGGTGCCCAGACCCCAAGAATTTCAGGGGCTGGGCTTCCCACAGGGCACTTCAGTGAGCGGCATGGGGCTGAGCCAATCTGCAAATTTGTTCCTTCAATTCCCATTTATCAAATGGAAGTGACATGATTTCACGTCCTGCTCCAGCCACTCCCCACCCAGACTAACTCACCCCATCAAGCCCCCTGTGCGTGTCAAGTGAGTAAATAGGATAGTTGGCGTGTGATGTTCTTTTTTCTTTGGAGGTTTATTTATTTATTTTGAGAGAGTGAGTGTGAGTGGGGGAGGGGCGGAGAGCAAGGGGGAGAGAATCCCAAGCAGGCACGACACAGACAGCGTGGAGCCCGACGTGGGGCTCGGCCTGTGAGATCGCGACCTGAGCCGGAATCAAGAGTCAGACCCTTAACTGGCTGAGCCATCCAGGAGTCCTGGCGTGTGATATTCCGAGCCACTTTGGGTAAAAAAACACAAACTGTTGTTTCCTTGACATTGCATTCTCAGGCTTTCTAGCCTACAATTCACGACCCAAATGTGTTCTTCTGGTTTGTGTCACAGAGTGTCACAGTCTTTCTTGGTGTCCACAGCTGGCCGCTCTGTTCTGAATGGCTTTCCCACCGCAAACTGCACGTCTGCCCTGTTTGGCCCCTGTTTTCTTTCTTTTTTTTTTTTTTAATTTTTTTTAATGTTTATTTATTTTTGAGAGACAGAGACAGAGCATGAGCAGGGGAGGGGCAGAGAGAGAGGGAGACACTGAATCTGAAACAGGCTCCAGGCTCTGAGCTGTCAGCACAGAGCCCGACGCGGGGCTTGAACCCACGAACCACGAGATCATGACCTGAGCTAAGTCGGAAGCTTAACCGACTGAGCCACCCAGGCGACCCTCCGTTTTCACTCCAAAGATGAATCTCCTCCTCTCCCCAAGCCCACCCGCTTTCCTTCCTCTGTGGGCGCCTTTACCCCCTGAAGGTTGTAGAGCAACAAAATGCAGAACAATCCTGATGGATTGGAAAATGGGACAAAGAACACTCACAGCAAACACAGCAGGCGGCTCCCCCTCTGTCACCCTTCTGGGGAAGTAAGCGGCTCAATGACACCTGAACACACACACACACACACACACACACAGAGCACAGCTCTATGACACCTGAACACACACACACACACAACATGGCTCTATGACACCTGAACACATACACACCCCTCCTCAGGAAGCAAAGGAGGAGGACATGTGTGACGGGCCGTGGCAGTGCTGCCTGGGCGGAAAGCACACTCGTCCTGAGGGTCAGGGTCTGGGGTTCCTGGCCCAGCTCTGTGGCGTGCCCCTCCAGGCCTGCAGGGGGGAAGCATCGCTCCCCCTCACGGCCTGTTTCCTTGCAGAGCCGGCCGCAGTCACAGAGGAAGAAGCAAGCTGCAGGGGAGCCCGGCTGGCTGTGCCACGCAGACGTCGTGGAGGCCACGCACGGCGGGAGGACTGTGCTCAGGAGACGGCCGTGGCCAAGGCAGTCGGCGGGGGTGTGGGGGGTGAGGATGTGGGACAAGACCCCGCAAGGGCAGTACGTACGGTGGGTAAAAGCAGGGGACCCACACCACACTGCCCGCCTCACAACCCTATCCCACCCCGCTGCCCGTGCGATTACCATGGAGCAGCTAGAAAACTTCCTGATGCCTCAGTTTCTTCATCTGTGAAATGGGGGTAATGCCAAGAATGGCACTTGCCTCTAAGATTGTGGTGAGGCCTCAATGAATGAGTTAGTGATGAGATGTGCTGGAACGGTGCCCGGCTCGTAGGAAGCACGCACGCACTGTGAACAAATGTTGTCTGGGGTCAGATCGTCTGTCTTGCACCCTGGCTCTCCCACCGACGAGTGTGTCTGACACACAGCGAAACTCTCCCAACTTCTTGTCTGTAAAACAAGGAGAGCAGTTCCTCGCTCGCAGAGCTATTCCGGGAATTGGATGAGACGTCGCGGTCTCTCCTGTGCTATTCCTCCTCTAAGACAGACCGACAGACAGCTGTCGAGAAGCTCGACAAGCCGAATGTGGACAAGGAGAAGGGGATGGGCAGCCGCGGGTGCAGGCGGAGACCCACCGATCACCACCAGCCCCAGATCTGGCTCTAGAACGTCTGGGGCCCCAAGCCCTTGGCACTTTCGTGCACAACTTGGCAGATCTAGAGGTTCCCAGGCCCGGAAGTGCGCCTTCACACACTGCGAAAGGCGGATGGTCCAGTTTGAGCTCCTCCAGGGCCCCCTCTGTCCCCACGCCCGCTGTCCTGAGCAGTCACCTCGGGCCACCTCTGCTCTGCCACACCACTGTTTCCCCGAGCGGCAGTGCACTAAAGACAGGATTAGGCCCGACTTGTTCCTTTCAACACACGCTGGCGAGGATGCCGAGAAAGGGGAAGCCCTTTGCGTTGCTGGTGGGAATGCAAACTGGTGCGGCCACTCTGGAAAACAGTGTGGAGGTGCCTCAAAAAATTAAAAATAGGGGCACCTGGATGGCTGTCGGTTAAGCATCCCGCTTCTGCTCAGGTCATGATCTCCCAAGTCGTGGGTTCGAGCACCGTGTCAGGCTCTGTGCTGAGAGCTTGGAGCCTGCTTCAGATTTTGTATCTCCCTCTCTCTCTGCCCCTCTCCTGTTATGCTCTCTCTCTCACTCTCAAAAATAAACACTGAACTACCCTACAGCTGAGCAATTGCACTGTGAGATATTTATCCAAAGGATATAAAAATGCTGATTCGAAGGAGCACACGCATGCCAATGCTTACAGCAGCACTATCAATAATAGCCAAAGTATGAAAAGAGCCCAAATGTCCGAGTGCTGAATGGATAAAGATGTGGTGTGTATATACACCCACACACACACAAATGCACACAATGAAATATTACTCAGTGATCAAAAAGAATAAAATCTGGCCATTTGCAACAACCTGGATGGAACTAGAGTGTATTATGCTAAGTGAAATAAGTCAGTCAGAAAAATACAAATATCATATGATTTCACTCATATGTGGAATTTAAAAAACTAAACAGATGAACATAGGAGAAGGGAAGGAAAAATAAGATAAAAACAGAGGGAGGCAAACCATCAGAGACTCTTGAATACAGAGAAGAAACAGGGTTGCTGGAGGGGAGGTGGGTGGTGGACGGGCTAAACACATGACTGGCACTAAATAGGGTGATTGTTGGGATGAGCACTGGGTGTCACATGTAAGCGATGAATCACTAACTTCTATTCCTGAAATCAGTATTACACTGTACATTAACTGACTTGAATTTAAAAAAACTAAAGACATGATTAGGTCAGTCAACAACACTAGACACCGCCTCCCAGAGCCATCGGGGAGGGCTGCTGGGTCCAGCTCCAAAATCAGATCGAAGCTGACGGCCACACCCATTACAGCTTTAATGGAGGGTCCGGCTGGAAGAAGTTCTACCTACGGCTGATACAGGAATCGCGAACACTGTCCGTGCCTCCATGTCGGCTTAGTATTTTATTTGCACCGTGTCTCCAGAAGCATGGGTATCTGTTCCAAGCTCCTCTGCATGTCCTGGGACTTTAGGAGCACAGCTTGGCCTCGGTCTGCCTAGGTTTGAACCCCAGCCTCACGACCTACCAAGTGACTGTGAGTCAGTCGTTGACTCCCTCCAGGCTTTTTTTTTTTTTTTAATGTTTTTATTTATTTATTTTTGAGAGAGAGCGAGCATGCACATGAGCAGGGGAAGGAGCACACAGAAAGGGGGAGAGTGAGAATCCCAGGCAGGCTCTGTGCTGTCAGCACGGTGCCCAACATAGAGCTCGGTCTCATGAACTGTGAGATCGTGACCTGAGTCAAAGTCAAGCCGGACGCTCAACCCCCTGAGCCACCCAGGCGCCCTCTCCTTTCAAAGCACATACAGCTTCCTGTTCTCTGTCACCCTCACTCCTCTCATTCATTGCCTAGCCACACCTCCTCATTTGTGGGTGACCTCACACCCAGCCCCTCTCACTTCCTCTACCATCGCTGCTGTCATTGGTGACTTTGGCAAGCCACACAAGGGAGGCACCCAAATCCCTGGCTGGTCACTCCATCCTTGACCACCCAGCTCCAAAGACTCCGGCCCCTCCCGGCGGCAGCACCACAGGCACACGTGCAGGAAGGATGTCAGCCTCACCACCTCCGAACAGTGACTGCAAATGGCCCTCCCCAGCCGTTGCCTCTTCCTGTCTTCTGGTTCCAAAATTCCACAATCGTCCGCCTTCCGATCCACTGGCCCCGTCACGGTGTCGCCACATTCCCTTCCACCTCCCTGCCTGCTTGTCATGGGTAGACAAAACCCCAGACAATTAATGCCCCAGAGAGAGAAAATGATCCCGTGAAGTGGACCCACTTTAAACTGACACATGCCTCCAGGGCACCCTCGACACCCCCACTCTCCCAGCAAGTTGGGGGGAAGTCACTGCTTGTCACTCTCTGTGGAGACCTTGACCCCTAGTTCACAGGGAAAACTGCACCAGCCGCCCACATCCCCACAGGCTCCAGTTAGGATGCGAGGGACATTGCGCCCCAGCCCAACCCTGGGTCTCACCATCTGAAGGATTTCACTTGCACTCACACTTCCCTTTTCCCGAGAAATGGTCAGTTTCCCCATCCAGGGCATCACCGCTGTGCATGTATAAACACGCCTTCCTCGCATCATCTTTTTTAAACAGCTCCTGCCGCCATCCATGCCCCTCCTACTCCCGCAGCAACATTCTTCACACGCTGCCCCCATCAGCAGCTCCCCACATCTGCACCGCACACCCAGTCCCATCAGGATCCCACCACCCCCCTCCGCCCTCAGAAGCCATTTCTGTCCGCATCATGACTGATATATATATTTTACCTAAAGTCATCTTTTAAAGACATCATTTCTGAAACTCACAAAGGCCTTAAAATGATATGGAGCCTGAAAACTCGAAATCCCGACTAGGAAATCTAGGTGTAAGGTCACCAGTATCTGGTGGAGGCGTGGGTTCGCGGAAGATCAGTAACTGTTATTTTCAGCAGGCCCAGGCCTGGACCAACAATGATCAGCTTGCAAATTTGGGGGCACAACCCTTGTGTGAACAAATTCAATGCACTGTAATGTTAAAACTTCAGGATAATTTATCTTGCATACCTCAAAGCAGTTCCACTTCGCTGGAGGCTAGCACGTTCGGTAATCCGATCAAGTCATTTCTTGAGCACCTACTGCATGCCAGGCACTACAGCAGGCACTGGGTGGAGGGAGGTAAACAAAATGGGCGTGGTCTCCACTACAGGGTTTGTAATCTAATTTAGGCAGTGAGCATCAAATTAGGACGTACCTGCTCACTGTGGCAAGTGGCACGAGGGGGAGGGGTAAGAGACTCCTAAAATCCCAGCAGGCTTTAGGAGGTGGGAATGAGAATTCAGCCTGTGAGGAGTCAGGGAAAGGCATTCCTGGCAAACAGCACATCCCAAAGTCCTGGGGTAGAAAAAAATCCGGTTCCTCCAAGAAAAGGAAAGCAAGCCTGTCTGAGCCAGGGGGACGCCCCAAGAGGATGCCGGGGGAGGCCGCAGGGGCAGAGTCGTGGATAACACGTTAACAAGACGGAAACTTGCTCCAAATCAACCACCATTGACTCAGTTCCTTAGACCTAAGAGCCAAGGCCTATCACGCCCTTCCTCCACTTTTCGGCAGCATTTGACGTGACTGGCTCCCCTGACTGGGTTCCCATTAATCCCGTCTCCTGGGTTTCCTCCTGCCTCCTGGGCCACTCCTTCCAAGTCTTCTCTGATGGCTCCTCCCCCAGCAGGGAGAGAGTGGGCTCTACACCCCGAAGCACCCCACAACAACGGTCTCCGCCCACTCCACGTCCACTCTGCGGCTCCGATATCTTGACGTTACAGCCTGAGAGCAAGCCGCATCGTATTTAGATGTTTTTCCTTCCCGCCTCTCCCGCAGCAGGTGGCAGGACAAAGTGGTGCGAAGTGCGTGGTGAAGGGAAAGGGGAAGGAACTCGTTATCCATGTTAGTAAGTTTTGCAGCATCAGTGAACACGTTTACAGTTGCAGATGCCAATTTACAGTATCTAGTTGGGCTCCTAAATACCAGCTCTGTGACCCGAAAAGTGGAAAACACACAAATTAAAATAATAATGGTCACTCTGCAATGGGAATCAGAATACAGAAGTGAATCAAAACACTTCCTGGGGCTCGTGGGTGGCTCATTTGGTTAAGGATCTGACCCTGGATTTCATCTCAGGTCATGAGTTCACAATTCATGGGTTCGAGCCCCATGTCAGGCTCTGTGCTGACAGTGCAGAGCCTGCTTGAGATGCACGCGCGCTCTCTCTCTCTCCCAAAATAAACTAAACTTAAAACAAGAACAAAGAGTTCCCAAAGTCTGCAGTCTTGTTGGAAGTTGGGCTGGCAAGAGGCATGAATGACAAACCTGTCTCCTTGCTTTCACTTGAAAACATCCACCCAGTCGGTAAACACCGCACCATTCAGTCATGATGCGGGATGCATTTGTCATCACTACTAGTGTCTGAGGGTGCTGTGTGCTCAGTCCGACTGCACACACCAGAACAAAGGTAGTATTTATGCGTTCTAACGGCCTGCTAACCAAGCTGCCTGGCCCATACGGACCCACCGCGCATCTGCCACGCGGCTGAACATGAGCTGAAGGTCAAAATGCTGCCTTACAGGCTTCAGTGCACACGCTCCCCCCGTGCATAGACTCAGGGCACAATCAGGCCCACCACCATCTACACAGACTTACATAACTGTGTGCATGTTGCACGGAAAATTAATCACATCAGGGCCATTTGTAAGGGAAAAAACAGTTTTCAATGCATCTAAGGGAGCAGCTTTTAATTGAACAATGACAATTGTTAATTGATCTAATAAATAAAAAACAGCTTCCACGCAATATAAAGGCTCTCAACTTCAGGGGGCATAAGATGAGGTGTGTCGGTTACAAATGTAGGCCCGGACCCGGTCTCCGAGTTGAGGAGCGGTCGTGGGTGGCCCCTGTACATTTGCATATTCAGTCGCTGGCCCAGGCAATTTTGATGTGGGGGTATTTGCTTCATGAAAAATCCGGTTCTGGTAAGCTCAGAAAGGGAAGAACATCGACTACCTACATATTAACAATTCATTTTCACAGAACTAACCCCTGGACAATTGGGAATTTCCGAACTGAGGATTCCTACGTGTTCAGATACCATTCTGCTTGAACAGAATCCTTACTCTCATGCTGGAAGGTCTTTGTGATCTTGGCTTAGTATAATTCTAAGTACCATCTCCCTCTGCTCAGCGAGAACTAAAAACGCCATGTTGGACGAATGCATATTCTAAGAAGTGCAGTCTATGGTCACTGCCACAGCTTGAAGAGGTGCCGGAGAACTGATCTGCCCAGAGAACTCATCGAACCCGTGACTTCAGTTACAGCGTTCTCTAGAAGGATTTAGCCCAAGCTGGCTTGCTGGACTTCCGCAAGAGTGGGAAAGTACTGGGATTAACTCAGGTATCTGTATCTAAGAGACACAGTTATGGTGCCAAACCCAAGGTGATGCCATAATATAACAGCTGTCTTCACGTTTATATTCAAATGCTTTGAATACAGATAAAATGTTTTAGCATTTTGGTAAGTGTAAAATTTTTGTTTTGGAAAAAACATCAAGAACCAAAGAAAAAAAAAAAAGCCAGAGAATTAGAAAAACTATGGTCACAGTCCCATTAAGTGAGGCACCAAAAATAAAAAAGAAAGAAAAGAAAAAGAAAAAATGCTATTTAAATTTCTAAAAACTCAACACACTTTACCCTGGAAAAGAGAAGCATGGAACTGTAAGTGCTAATCTTCATCAGGGGTCTTGTGTGCGCCGACCACAGTGCTCTACAAACGCCCATTTAGCCCTCGAGCCTTTAGACGGGTAGTCACCATGCCCACTGCATAAAGGTCAGGGCCCAGAGCTCCACACACGGCCTGCATTCAGAAAAGTCCACTGCCCAGGGGCCTCCATGGCCCACTTTACTGGTTACTCACTAAATTCAAAACTCAAATTTAGTGTCTGCTGCTAAATAAACTGGAAATAAAATGATAGGTCTATAATGCTCAAACTCTTCCTAAACATTAAAAGCAAAGTTTCCAATGGTGTGGAAATCATAGCTTATATTTAAAAATATGATAAACAGATTATCTGCACTCTACTTATTAAAACTTAGAAAAGGAATTCAGGCATCAATACAAAACTTTCTACTTCGATATCATACTAATCCAGTTCCTAAATATTTATCACATACATTAAAAGAATCGGTGAATAAACTATTGTAAGATTTGGGATGATTCACATGAATTTAACCTGACGTTACGGGACGGCTCGTACATGACCAGCACTAGTGCTGATTCCTTCCTGGTTCAGGATCAAGGAAGGGTCTGGGGGTCTCGGTGCCAGTTTGTCCGTAGGCCAGACCCGCAGGAAGCAAATGTGCACATGTCCAAAACCTTCCCGTGGGGCAGACTGCTGTCTAATAAAGAACGGCTGCTCGTTGTGAAATTAACTCATTTAACAAGCTGTAATGTCATCTGACAGATGACCTTTCTTGCTCACAAAAGTTAATTCAAGACACTCTGCATTATGCCATGAAACTGACCAACCACCAGTAAGCATTTATGTAAATTATGGATTAATCGTGATCAAGGCCTGCTACGTGCAAGGCTGTCTGCTAGCAGAGTCGGTCTCCTGAGGATCACAGCTCTGAATTCCAAGCTCATGCAGACAGTGGCTTCACTTCAGTTTTCCCTTTACACCAACACAGACCGGACCAACTGAGGTACCTGCAGTGTCTGACGCATGAAGTACCTAAAATCCAAGTGTACCAGGTACTATTAAAGAAACAGACAAATGACACAGAATCCTGCAGTTACCCACTCATCTGATTGTATCTTCTACCCAAAGATATTTAAAGCTTTAAAACGTGATTCTTTCATTAATAGTGAACTGATACTAGAATTCACATATAAAATAGAAATTCTTTGAAAGCCACGTGACAGTACCACTCACCCTCAGGAATGAGCATCAGGAAATTAACCGCTCATCTGCACTAACGTGAAGTGCGGTTCCGTTGATCCACATTTCTAGCATTCCCAAGGCTCCTGTGTGTCCTTGGACCAACTCTAAACAGCTGAAAAAGACATCTAAACGCTGCCAATGCAAAGAATTCAAAGCTCAAATATAGTAACAAAATGTGAAGATAACCGTGTTGGTGCCAAACAGTGTTTCTGCTATTTAGATCATAAAGACAGTGTCCATCTTTTGGCTTCTTTAGCGTTACGGTAAAGCTGTGTAATTTATTTTGAAAACATAATTTTGAAACCATTCTGGAGACCTAGAATACACTAGAAAGAGGAAGATGGAAAAAACAGGAATAAATGTTATCTATGTTTTTAATATACTAAATGCATCAAAACTTCCAGTGATGATTATTTGAATATAATGTCTTCTTGCTATTGGAATGATTCCTGATACCTATCTTTTAACAAAAAAGACTAAAATTTTCTTCACATTCAATTTGTTTTCTTTAAATACAAATTCTGCGTACAGTATTAAAAAGAAATCCCAGCAAAAAGAAATTCCATCGTAGTGACTATACTACTAAGAGAAGATGAAGCAGAATAAGAAAAAATACAATTTACGGTTTATTACTTTGTTAAACAAAGAAAATTAAGAGTGGTCCAAAACATCTTAGTCCGTCTCCCGTGTCCTTCCTGACATGATGAGAATGTACACAGTGATGGCGGCTGGGTCAGGGGTCCAGCTCAGGGTCAAGCTTCTCCACCTTGACGACGATCTCCGGAGCTAAAGCAGCACCGGCTTGCTGGCTCTCTGCCTCCGACTCCGACAACACCTCCTCCTTGACCTTCACGGGCTCGTTGCTGGCCTCCTCCTCTTCATCTGAGGACTCATCAAGCTCCCATTCATCATCTATGTCCATTTCAAATACTCTTACATGACGGAGATTTGAGCTCAACTGGAGAAGAAAAGGTTCGAGAGTTTTTAAATGAATGGCTTAACTAATTCGTAATATACAAGAAATCAGAAGTTTGAAGAACAGTCTTATATGAAAATTATCTTTCATCGATTTACAACAAAACCACTAAACTTAGCCTCGTTTGCCTCAAAAGGGTCTCTACATGTAACAGTGACAATGTCATGATAATGAAACCTGGGGGCGCCTGGCCAGCTCGGAGCATGCTATTCTTGGTCTCGGGTTCATCAGTGTAAGCCCCACTTTGGGTGTAGAGATTACTTAAGAAAAACTAATTCACATCCATAATTGTTGTTACTTAGTAAGACTTCTCAGTACAAGAAAGCGACATAGCTAAGACCACAACCTGCTCATAATCAATAAAAACAATACGTCACAGAATGTTTGCACTTTCTGAAAGGACATCATAGATCCAAAGTCACGTCTTCCTATTACCGAGTCAGTAAACAATCTGTAAATACTTACCACACAGGACACTTTGCGAAAACCATTCCCAGCAACATACTGCGCTTTCATACTTTCCAGTAACCTCCAATGCTTCTCAAAATGCATGGTACGTGTGGGAATAGCACTGCGCTGCTCATCCAGCCTGGAGGGGGAAACCCGACCAAGGAATGAACAGGGGATCTTCTCCTCGTTTACAAGGGTAGCAACAGGATCCCCGATGGGTCTGATTTCTACCAATACTCCCATTTCCAATATAATTCTATCAGCCACTATCTGGAAAGCTATGATACTATCTTCTAGGAAAAATCTGCAATTCCCAAGAGCCAGAATGTCGTCTTACTATGACAAAAGGTTTCTGATCCCTTTTCAAGGAGAGCAAAAGCACACATCTTTAAATCAGAGGAGGGGCTCATTTCACAACCAGCTCTGGAAGCGGCCGCGCGCCTCCACATGACTGCCGAGGTCCTAAATCTGGCAGGGAACCACTAAGAGCAAGTCTGAAATCATTAATTCTACTATAACCTGGGGCTGATGCTGCACTTGAACACAGAACTAACAGGAGTCCCGTTCTCCACTCCCAGTAATTCCCCACCTCACTGTAGCAAATGCTTCTTGATTTACTAGCAAAGCAAAAGGGTACAGGAGCTGCCAAGGTCAGTACTTTTTAAATAAAATACAGTACTACTGCTCGCTGACTTTATTACCATCCCAGTAGCCACTGTCCAGCCCACCTAAGGGACTAGAGTGTGCAACCCACATTCAAAAACACTGAACTGTCATGTCCGAGAGACGCCCTCACCAAGGAGGTGGTTACCTTGTCGAGTAAGCCCCAGTGAACTGATACTCTGCGGAGTCCTCGCTGCTGTACACCGACGACAGCGGCAACTGGACCAAGAGCCTGTCTCTTCCCTCGCGCCCCACCGTGTCTTTAAGGACTACTGTGACGGTTTCGTCGTCATAAAACTGCGCATCTAAACAACTGTAGGTGCTAGAAGCAAAGTACGTTCTGGTATAGCAGAGACGATCAGGACTACTGAGAAAGCACTGTGCGCATCAATGATACTGGCACGGCACACGGACAGTGAGAAAACAAAAAGTGACATTCTATACAGTTACACTTAAAATATATCATTGGTTTGCATTAAAATCAGTTACCTATTTTACTGACTATTCACAAATACAAGTAGGTCCTAAAAACAGGTCATTATGAAAAAAGAAAAGTCTGTGAGAGTGAGGTTGGTTCACAGTTCCAGAAACTCTCGATACCAGGAGTTAGGCCTTAAGCCTATGGAGATTCCAGAACGGCACCTTGCAGATATACTCAGTAAATAAACAGGGCTAACGAGACCGAAAAGTAAAAATAAGATTTACATAGGAAAAGTCACAACAACTTCAAAGACATCATCATTAAAAACTCCTTTCATGTAAGGAGAAGAGAATGGAGAAAAGACTGGTCTATGATCAGTGTCAATTCCACAGACTCAGGGGGGACTCTGGTGATGTCACCCTTTTGTATCCTAAGAACATCCCAGACTAGTGAGAACGGCGTGACAAGAACTCCAGGCACACGCCCCTTGGGACCACCGCTCTCTCTGAACAGACAGGGGAGCGCGGAAGGATTAATCACAGGAAACCACAGCTGCACAGATTCCTGCAGGGCAGGAAGGTTCTACTCTACTGGGAAGTCACAGCAAGTATAACACGTGTAAGCAATCCTGCTGCCTATGTCGCAAGTGACAAAGGCTTCCTAAGCATAGCAGCATCACTGTAACGGAATCTAACCACATTTCTAGAACTGCTTTTATTAAACATGCACACATATCATATGTATATCTACAATCGCATCCAAACAAGATTCAAGACTTACCTTCTTCTCACTTTTTCAGTTGTGGCGTAGGTGAAGCTCCCAAATTTAATAGCAATCAGTCCATTAGTTACAGATCTCAAAGAAAGAAGAGAAAAAAAGAGACTATGGAACAACCCAGAGAGCCAATATTCTAAATGCTTGAAAGAGCATGATTATAAGTGTATTTTTACCCAAACAGCAAGTCCCAGACCAAAATACCATTACGCTCACTCTTCAACACTGACAACTAACATAAATACCTAAATAGACAAACCTACGTCAAAATGACAACTTGGTTTAAAATCTTAGTCACTAAAGTAGCTAGATACCTTATAAAATTAAGGGCATTTGGAACAACCAAATTATTTCTCTTTGGCCTCATCTTGATCTCAAAAGATTTCCTTCAAATTCAGGTTAAAAACCATTTGAGGGGTGTCCAACTCTTGGTTTCAGCTCAGGTCATGATCTCATGGTTTCCTGAGGTCAAGCCCCACATGGGGCTCTGTGCTCATAGTGTGGAGCCTGCCTGGGAGTCTGGCTCCCTCGCTCTCTGCCCCTCCCCCACCCATGCTGTCTCTCTGTCTCTCAAAACAAATAAACTTTAAAGAAAATCTTTAAAAAAAAAACCATTTGAGATACTAATGGTATTCTGTATATGATTTGTTTTTTAGAACTTTCACTTCAGATTCTCAAAAGAAGTCTCTACAGGCAAGGCCTCTTGTTTGATGAAAGGCACGCTTAGCCTGAGGTAGAAGTCCTTTCTATAAGGAACCCAAAACACAGTTCTGAACTGCTTATGAGTTCATGAGACACAATCCTGAGTGTTCTGCTATTGCATTTTCCTTAACCCTAAAGACATCCTACTTGTCACAGCCGTTCCTGTACAGAATAAATAATCCAAATCAGAAGGGATCACATAGCTTCCTGATTTGGCATTATCCTCTTAATGATGTGAAAACTAAGACTAAGAACCGTTTGGTGACAAGTCAGAAGGTGGCTTAACTAAACCCCAAAATGTAGGGGAAGGAAGCTGTACATTTTATTATTAAAAATAACAGGAGTGCCTGGCTGGCTCAGTTGGTTGGGCATCCGACTTCGGCTCAGGTCGTGATCTCATGGTCCATGAGTTCGAGCCCCACATTGAGCTCTGCTGATAGCTCAGAGCCTGGAGCCTGCTTTGGATTCTGTGTCTCCCTCTCTCTCTGCCCCATCCCCAACTTGCACTCTGTTTCTCTCTCTCAAAGTCAGAGGCTTCACCCACTGAGCCACCCAGGCACCTGTTTCTCTCTCTCAAAAAAAAAAAAATAAGTAAACTTTAAAAAAAATTTTAAAAATATATAATCTTATCTAATTCAAACTTTAGGCTAATACTTACTGAGAAATATCAGTATGTCTCCTTAAGATGCACATTTTATAAAGTGAATCTTCTAAAATAGTAAAAAGAAGATAATGTAGATTTGAGGTTTTATTATTCCACCTAAGGAAAAAAATTTAATGTCACAACATGATATTTAGCTATCACTGGAGAGAAGAAAACTGTTGTTCGCCTGAGACGGGGAGAAACACACACTTACAGAAAAGGAAATTTGAACAATCTGCGTGCGCAGTCCTCACTAAAACAAAAGGAGAAAAGGTAAGAAAAAATTAAATTGGCTACTGAATTTTCTCACCCAAAAAGGAAACAGAATTACCTTCTAGCATCCCTATATAATGGAATACAGATTGCTTGATTCATCGATTTTCCAATTACATCCTAAATAAAACAGATTTAACAATACAATTAAAGCACGCACATACATACATACAAACTCTACAGGAAGTACCTGACCGTCGCTGTTCAAATCTAGTAAAAAACCATCTAGATCACGAAGCTTTCTTACAGGAAACTTCAATGACCGTCATAACGGTAAGGAGGAGAGAAGCCATTCTGAGCTGAAAAGGACGTGGAGAGAAGTGCCCGGCAGGCCAGGCGCCCCGTCCCACCCCCGAGTCTGAGAGCACCGATCCTCTCTCCTGCAGCACTAAGCTGGACACCCGCTGTATTAGAAGTTTGTTCTAGGAAAAAATAATAAGCATGCCAACACTTTCAGTAACCCTGTATTTGTTACTTTTTAATCTATGTAAGAAACTAACGGTAAGAGGACACGTTGGCATGAACCATATGGAAACGGCCATGTTTGTTAGCAGAGGTCGAAGATCTGCATGTTCCCGTGGCTCGCCGTTAACAGCCGTGATCGTCTGCATAAGTGAGCCACGTCCTGCACATATCCCCACTCCTACACAAAGACATGCACTTCTTCCAAACTTACTGCTGGTTTTTGCAAGCATAGGTCAATAATGTTCTCCATCCGCCTTTTCACAAAGTGCAAGGATTTTCGAGGATAATACGGGAACAGCAAAGGACTTTCTGGTTTCAAACAAAAAGAGAAACAAAAACAAAAGCACAAAGCTATAGCAAACCAAATGATTAGGAGAAACGGATCTCCTGTCAGAGCCGGCCTGCACGGCTTCTGTGGCGGTGGGAATCTCCACGGCCACTTAACACCCTCACACGCCTCCTCGAAACGCCCGTGGCCTTCTGCCTCTCATCGTCGCCTGCGCCAGGCCCCGAAAAACCACCACACTCACTACAAGCCGAGTCCTAGCAGCTCGGTGTCCTTTATTCTGTTTTCCCACCAAAATCCAACAGTATGCTTCCACTGCGTATAAGAAGGAAGGGATCATTTGGGAACCACAAGACCTTTAATAAAGTTTGTTCTTCTCTACTCTTTGCCACAATGGTACTGTTCTGGTAGATAATAATACTTAAAAACAGAAACAGGAGACAAGAAACTAGTGCTGTGTAAATAAGCTCTTTACTTTTCAAAAGGCTACTTTACCAGTAGAAAGTGACCTATGATTCAGCGTGTATGGATACTGACTAGAGTCCTTTGTACCTGTTCTTTCTACTGCTCACAAAAGCTGTGCAAAGTAAGCATCTCACTCTCCAACTTATAGACTAAAAACTGAGGCACAGAAGGTCTGGGCAGCTGCCCAGTGCAGAAATGACTAAGAATCCAGGCCTGTAAATCGAACCCTCTGACTCCCGGGCTGCACTCTTCCCCGGAGCTCTGCGGGCTTCCCTCACCTGCAGCGTCTCCCGTCCCAGCTCTGCTGGACAAAGGGAGCTTTAATCAAGTCAACATTAGAAGCTCTCCACAGGTGACAGACGCTGTGGGAGCTGAGAAAGACATGTGGTCTTTGTCCCTGGTTCCTGGCACAGAGCTTCCAAACCCTCAGAATTTCCTGAGTGAGAAGGGCGACAGGAACGTCTTCTGTTGTAACGAGACGACTCTGGGCAGACCCCTAGGACCGCGTCAGGATGAGGACCGGTGGGCAGACCCCCTGGACCGCGTCAGGATGAGGACCGGTCACCACACAGACCAAGCCCTGAGGAGAAGTGTGCACTTTTCAGCCCCATCCACAACTTCCAGGGCGGGGAGAGAAGCTGGAGTGGAGCTCAGTCACCACCAATCAACGACTCATTCAAACATGCCTGCCCAGTGTGGAAATCCCATCAAAAACCCGACCTTCAGAGGGCTGCTGGGTGCCAGGAGGGTGGCATGCCCAGAGCAGGCGGGGAAGCTCCGAGCCCCGCCCCCACGCGCTGCCCTACGCATCTCTCCCACTTGGCCGCTCCAAACTGTATCTTTATAATAAACCAGTAAATCTAAGCGAAGTGTTTGAGTTTCATGAGCCATTTTAGCAGATTATCAGCCTGAAAGTGGTGGTAGAGGGGGAACAACAGACATGTGGGCAACCTAGGGACCTGATGACGTCGGGCACCCAGGTGACGTGAGAACTGGTCTCAGGAGAGAAAAATCTCTCATTTTGTCAGAAGTTTTTTTTTTTTTTTAAGTTTTATTTATTGATTTCTGAGAGACAGAGAAATAGGGAAGGCAGAGAGAGAGGGGCTCCTCACTGTCAGCACAGAGCCCGACACGGGGCTTGATCCCATGAACAGTGCGATCATGATGTGAGCCCAAGTCAAGAGCCAGATGCTTAACCAACGGAGCCAGCCAGGCACCACGGTTTCAAGTGTTTTGAGTACAAACAGCTCAGATGCGAGCACACTGGCTGCTTATGAGGCATGTGCTGGGCACTGTTTTATCTACGTCAGTTAATCTGCAGAACAGCAGCCTTTTGAGGAAGGCACTATTATCATCCTCATTTTACTGATAAGAAAACTGGGGTACAGACAGGTTGGACAATCTGCCCTCGGCCACATTACTAGAAGTTGTAGACTGACTCTCATGGACCCTGAGAAAGCACATGCATCACGTAGTTAGCATGTGATTTTTGCAAAGTGCTAGAAGGAAGTTTCATTGAAGTTTTCTTAAGAGTTCCATGATAATAGCTGGAGTTTCTTCACACTAGACTAAGAAACTGGAGAACTAATGAGCTTGTCCCAAATCACACACCAGCAAAACCTCGAGCAGCTAGGAGACAGAGTTAGTAATACGGAAGTGTATCTTGGTTAAACATGAGGCCTGTAGCTTGGATCGGGCCGTCCTGTTCAGTCACAGATGTCGAGAAAAAAAGGGCAGGGCCCATTTTTAGCCCATCAGAGTTCCCAGGACCAGAATCAGCCCACTCCGGTGACAGGGCCCAGATGTGACCCAGCCAGCACACTGCCATCAGCACTCCTCAGGCCGGGGGGCGGGGGCAGGGCACCCTGATTAAACATAGCAAAGAACGGAGCTGGCTGTACCGTTATTCTCCCTCCATTCAACAACTGACATCAATGTGTCTCAAGCAATACAAAATATGTCCTGCTCTGAAAAAGAATTCGGACTTCTAAAGTTAAAACAAAAGAGCAATAAGCAAAGTTTTGGGCCTCAGAGAATTCTCTCCTTCCCCCATCCATTCTCATTCATTCCTTCATTTATTCAGATAGACAGCACCCAGACACACGTGGCAGAGATTACCACTGAGTCGAGTTAAAAATTTAGGCTTTGAAGTCAGCAGAACCCTGGCTCCACTGCGTACTGGCTTGTGTGACCTTGGGCCTTCTCTGACCTTCAGTCTCCTCATTAGTAAATGGGGATAATGGGTACCTACCCTATAGGTTCTGTGAGGATTAAGAGAGGAAATACACGTATGTGGTTATTAGCCTAGGGATCTAAGAAACTGATAGACTGTGATCAGATCGCTCTTTAAGAAGGCAAAAAAATACTGCTTCAAATATTGTCATGTTAATAGTGATGTGCTGACATATTTAATGGTTGCTATTTTGTGTTTCATCCCTACTAATGCTGGATAGTTTTACTATGTCAACATTCAAGATCCTAGAGAATGAAAGGCACATGTACACAAAGAACTTACAACCTCAGGAGGACATTAAGCATCATCATGCTTTCAGAAGTTAACCAACTAAAATCAGAAAAAGACTCCTCCCACTAGCAGGCTCTCTCATTTTCTTCCCAATATCCTAGTTTTTATATGGTACAAAACAGTTTTTATATGAGAATAAACAATCTTACTACATCACAGTTAATATCAGAGTGTTTTCTATCATGATACTGTCATATTGTTTGCTATTTTGCTCTTTCTCCAATCAACTACAATAGATACAAAAGATCTAAATAACTGAGACAAATATTCAGTAATTGTTCAGCAACACCCATAGCTAATATACTGGTCTCAAATTAAGTATAAACATGGCCAAATTCTTAAGTACCTTTAAGGTGGCTGCTATTTTGAAGAAAATCGTACCACTGGTTTCCTTCTGTGTTAGGGGGTGACACAAGATCATCATCTTCATCTTTCAAGTACTAGAAATACAGAATTAAAGTTTTAAATGTTGTAAACCAAAGAAGTAGGTTTTGAAAACTTTATAGTTAACATTATCCTATTTTTTTTTAATGTTTGTTTATTTTTGAAAGAGACACAGAGCACAAGCAGGGGAGGGGCAGAGACAAAGGTAGACAGAATCTGAAGGAGGCTCCAGGCTCCAAGCTATCAGCACAGAGTCCAATGCGGGGCTCGAACCCACAAACACCAAGATCACAACCTGAGCAGAAGTCAGACACTTAACCAACAGCCACACAGGCACACCTTAACATTATTCTATTTAATAAGTGGTTCCATTTTATTACCAAGTCCCCTGAAACTGCACTGGTATTATTTCAAGCCAAGTGACCAAAATCTACTAAATGCCAAGACACTAAACAAACTGAAAACTACTGAAAGATTAGAACACTACAGATGCGGAGACCACAGACTGAGTTTAAATTTTGTGTTCCATTTTCACGAGGTACATTTTAATCGTCTGTACGTACCACATTAATTTCAGAAGTACCACCTGTGAATCCACCCTAGGCCAGGACTGCACAGGGGCGTGCATGCGATCGGCAGGCCCCTGGAAGGCCCAGAGACGCCTTAAGGGTCCATGAGGCCGATACTGTTTTTACATCAAAATGTTACCTGCCCTTTCAACTGTGTAGACATTTGCACGGGTGGTCAAAAGCACAGGTGGGGAAAATCGCTGGCGCCAGGAGTCAAGCTGGGGGCCGCACACCGTATCGGTGGTCACTGTATTCCTTTTTGGCACCGACAGTTTCCATCATTTAATAAAGCTATTAAAATTACTGATTTAGTTAAATCTCAACCCTGGAGTACAGATCTTTTTAGTATTCTATGTGACAGAACTGGGAAGTCTACATGAAGCACTTTTGTAGACACGAAAGCACAATGATTACTATAAGGAAAAGCATTAAGAAACTGTCTCAGTTGTGAGTGAAGCCAGGCTCTTTGTTGCTGTTAATGGAATTCCATTTTTACTTGAGAGAATGACTGGCAGATAGGCTATGATGATTCATATGTGGGTATTGGGTAGGTACTTTCTTGAAAATAAGGTAAGCCTGTCACTTTAAGCAAAATAACTGACAGTATTTATTGCCAATGATAAAATGTAAACATTCATGCAAAAATTAAAATTTAGAAAATCTGTATCTGCCCCGTGTGTGCCGCAGGGTTAACTAAGACCACCTGATGGACTTGGTGCAGATAATCACAAGATCTGACCCTCAGATACTGCATGGAGAACAGCATCAGCATTTGGAAGATCTGCACAACTCAGTAAACCGATATTTTCCAAATGACCAATACACGATATTACAAAATCATGCACTGACCAATGAGCCACTCAGAGTACAAGACAGGTGGATTTTAAGGTATCAGAGTATGAAAAGTTCACTGGTGCAATTCTAGATGCCACATTAAAGGTAATCTTTAAAATACTATTTCTTATCAAGACTTGGAAGAATATAAAAAAAAATCCACAATTATCTGGAAAAGCTATTACAATACTCCTCTCTTTCTAACCCCTATGTGTGGCCAGATTTTCTTTACATACACTAACCCAAAAACCTATCACTGAAGAAACAGCTATGAGAACCTGTTTTCTATAACACCAGACATCAAAGAGACTTGCAAATCTACAAAACGATGCCACTCTTCACTGTTTTGTAAAATATATTTTTCATTGAAAGTATTTGTATTAACATGTAATGGTAAATGGAATTATTGTTAGTTTTACATAATTTTGTGTTGTTTAATTTCTAATACCTGATAATATCTATCACTGATAAACATAATCCATATTAGCAAAAACTCTTTGGAGTCTCTGATAATTATTCAGAATGTAAAAGGTATATTATAAGACCAGAAAGTTTAAAAACTACTACTCTTTAGCTATTTTACCATCAGAACAGAGCTGCTAGCTAAGCTGCCATTGTATTATTTTCCAGAAACTCTGGATAATGAAGACGAATACTGCTAAAGTTTTAACCTCCGTTTTTAATAATTTTTTTTTAAAGTAATAACTAAGTTTAACAAAAAGCCCATACCTGACCAACTTTTTCAACGTTAAAGTATTTTCCTTTTCGATTATAAAGGTCTGGAGCCTAGAAAGAATAAGCATATTTTAACTCTTACACCAACTCACAAAAGAAAAAAAAATTCTTTTTAAAAAAATTGTTAATGTTTACTTATTTTTAAATAAATAGAGACAGAACACAAACGGGGAAGGGGCAGAGAGAGAGTGAGACACAGAATCTGAAGGAGCTCCAGACTCTGAGCTGTCAGCACAGAGCCCAACGTGGGGCTTGAACCCATGAACTACAAGGTCATGACCTGAGCCAAAGTCAGATGCTTAACCAACTGAGCCACCCAGGCATCCCCCAAATTTCTTAAACTTAACCAAAACCCTAATTTCTTAAGAGAGCTGTTAGAGGCAGTTATTCTTTTCTTTTACAGATTGTAGAACACACAACAAAAGTTGAATTTATAGGCTCTAAAATGAGTACTGCCATTAACTAGTTCAATAGTTCATAAATAGCACAACTGCTAAGAATGTCAGTTAACCTGGATTAAATGTGATTACTTCACTATTATCCACGTTTATTGCAATTATTTTTTAAAACATTATAGTAATACCAATTTCCTACCTCATTGAAATGTTCAGTAAGAAATTCAGCAACAAATGTGATATCTTTTTGAGTCATCTATCAAAAGCAAAAAGGAACAAAAAAAAAAAAGCAAGTCAAGATAAAAGAAAGCTTCCCAATATCTTATATTATGGAATGTAATATCTACTAAAAGCCATGGTACAAAGAGGCAAAGTTCCTTCAAAGAAATTATCAATATAAATCCAAAAGTTATGCAACTGTGAAAATATGAAATCTTGAGGCTCTTAGAAGCACGTCATTAAACATTTACACCCATTTTCCAATCAGCTAACCCAACAGCTACAGAATTCTTATGGCCTAAAGTTGTTTATTATTTTAGTAATAAAATACTAATTTATTTAGTAATTTACTTAGTATTTACTAGTTAGTGACTTACTATCACGCTAAGACTGCATTTGCGGGGCCCCTGCTTTGGGAGAGGAGACTGTGGTCCAGATAAGGAACCTCAACCCGAGCTAAGAGCTGCGGCTCAACAGTGACGCTTTGGGGTTGGCCTCTGCTTCTTACAGTGACCCCCGCCTGAATCCCTAACCTCAAAATTACACACTGAGGGCCCCCAAACAATTAACACACCTTATCTTCTAAAATAAAGGTAGGAGTGATGTCGGAGAAATAGCTAATGTGATCTGCAAGGCCGGGTTTGCAAGGCTAGTCTTCCGCGGCATCAAAGATCTACTGTTTGTCAGAGTGTCAGAACGGCAACCCTGCATTCGTCCAGTCCACTAACGCTAATTTTAACACTCTCCGTCTTTTCAGGCCCCATATGACCTAATCCACCTGAATCGGAGCTTGGACAGGGGTGAGGATGAGTGAGCCACAGAGATCAGGCAGGAATTTTACACTAGTCTGAAAGATCTTACCTAAAGGAAATTCCGTTGCCACCAGTTACAATCCTTATAAACTACTGTTTACCAGACATCAACATAGGTACTAATATCTAAAGTACTCGAGTTCCAAGGAAAATAAAAATGCATTCAAGACTTAAGGAAGTTAAAGAATATAAGCACCCTTACATAATACAGACTATAAGATTTTATATAAACATGAAAACTATAAAATTAGATAGCCATGGTTAAAGGTATTTTGTGAGATGAAAAATAAAACAAATTTCTTTAAAAAAAAAAAAAAACCAAAAAGGCTTACTAAGATATACTGAGCATCTATAGCCTCACATCTCGTACACTAGCGGCCGGGTAAGAACACCAGGAAGACCAGCAGAGCTGAGCCGGACCAGAACAACGTTAACACGCTGGAAGACACGCCCCCAAGTACCTTATTCAGCTCCGGAAGCACGTGGTCTTCTGTCATTCTGAGCATTGCTGGGAATATAAATGAAACAACTATCTTTAAAGGAAAACTACGGACATAATTATAGATACATTTCAAAGACGACATGTGTTTCGCAGCACTAAATCTTCAGTATTCAACAAAGAAAATCACCAAGGAAAACTTATTTTTCTTCTAAAAACTAATGCGTGAAGAATTTAAATTTGATTGATATTTTCCAGTTCAAAACGGCTGGTCTAATGATCCTAAACTAGTATTTTTTTATTTTCTCCTTCAACTCAACCCACTGCTGCCTCAGACAGGCCAATCTGACTGCTGCCTAGTGCGAAGACCGTGTGCGGGACTCCCCTTCTAACGTGAGATTTCTTCTCTTAAATCTGCAAGCACTTCTTGCCCCCAAAAGCCTTCAAATACCCAACAAACGTGGGTATTCTGTTTCCCTTGGGTTTTGTTACAGAGAAATATTTGCACTAAGATTTAGGTGCACACACATACACTTACATATACATATATTTATATACTTTCTTTAGTATCTGAGGCGGATTCATTTTGTCCTTTCAGGGGGCTGTGGTTTTGTATTACATCCACCTAAGTTAAGGAGTATGCCACAAGTGTTTTTACAAAGGGTTTGAATATCCCTCTTAATTGTGCTTCGTCAGGAATAAGCACGCTGGGTGTGATTCTACAAATACAAATTATTTGACAAACTGTTCTCAATTGCTTCAAACTTCTAAATTTGCCATAATCTAGCTCTTCTCATTCATTCATTTACCCATCCAGAAATCACTATGGGCGCCAGGGAGACAGTAGGATGAGAGAGGCTCCTGGCTTCATGGAGCTTACAGTTTACAAAAGAGCAAACCAAGGACGCACAACCAACTAGTGGCAGAGCCGAGATTAAAAGCAAGTCTCTGGGGCGCCTGGGTGGCCCAGTTGGGTGGCATCTGACTTTGGCTCAGATCATGATCTTGCGGTTTGTCAGGTCGAGCCCCACATCAGGCCCCGTGCTGACAGCTCAGAGCCTGGAGCCTGCTAAAGACTCCAGGTCTCCCTCTCTCTCTGCCCCTCCCCCGCTCATGCTCTCTCTCTGCTCCCACCCCACTTGTGCTATCTCTCAGAAAATAAACAAACATTAAAAAAATTAAAATAAAAATGGCCCGTCTCCAGCTCTCCAGTGCAGTGTGCCTTCTACCAGGCTCTGCCCTAAGGGTAAGGACTAAGCCGTGATTCATTTCTCCTCTAATCAGGCTCCTTATCAGAGCTGGGACATGCAATAGGAACACAAACTGCCTAAAGTACTCCAAGTACTCCATTATAAGTAAAACCAAACTTCTTCCATAAAAGAAAATCTAAGATCCCATTCAGTTTTAACATTGTAACTCATTCTAATTAATCTCTGATATATTAGACAGGCTGGCCTGATAAACACTCTGGCTCCCCATTCTGGCTGGCACTGGTACGGTTCTGAGAAAACACGAAGAATTCTAAGCACCTACATCTGCAGATGACATTCTTTTTTTTGTAAATGCAATTTATTAGGCTGACAAATACAAGTCTGTTTATAAAATATCAGAATTGACGAGTCAGGAATTTGTTTAAAAGATGAGAGCACATTACAGATAATTTACTTTCTGTTTTATTTACCCTTTAGAGTTTTAACAAACTGGGATAAATCCCATTTGTAACTCAATTTTGCCCATGTTGGAAGAAAATGTATGCTGGATTATTTCAAAGATTTTAAGAGGGGTCACAAAAGTGGTACAAATGGACCTACATAAAATACACTGTAGAGTAAGCGTAAGAACACTTAATGCCAAGTCAATAAACACTGGTTAACTCCCTGCAAATGAAAAGAGACACTGGGGAGACACAAAGAAAGGCTACCAGCGGTCTGCATTCTATTCGGCTAGAGCATTAGTGTCTGGTGCGGCGCTGTTCAGCACGGCAAGCACTAACAAAGTGCGGCCACTGAGCACTTCAAACGTGGAAAGATCATTAAAGACCTTGAACATATAATTTATTTCAACTAATTTAAAGACCCCCAGGGGCCACCGGCTACCATAATGTACAGCACAGATCTAGAAACAGAAGGTCAGGAATAAAACAGGAAATAAGCTACTCCAGGACAGAGGCTAGGTCTTTCCCGCCCGCCCCCCCTTCCTTGCTTTTAAAAAAGTCTAACTCATAGCAGAGATCCACAAATGTTATTTTAACCTAAGCAGACATTACAAGGTTTAAAAAAAAAAAAAGAAAGAGAAGTAAATCAGCAGTGCACAAGGCCATCAAAGCTACACGTTACGTCCGTGGGGAGCTGGCCGGCCGGGTGTGCAGAGGAAATAAGAATGCCCGTGTGCTGAAAGCTGGTGACCCAGGAAGAGCAGAAGACGGTTCATTTATACCGTTCTCTCCACGCTTACAGTTACCGGAAATTTTACCGGAATAACTAAATATTCTAAATTGATACTCCCACAATTTTTAAAGAAGTGTTAAAGTAGTAAGAATGTTTCATTCAATTAACTTACCCACATAAAGCCAGCGGAAAAAAGCTTTGAAGTTTTTCATACTACTATCTATAACTCTGAGAAGATAAAAACAAAAGAAATCAGAAATAAAATACAGGGTTCATGTATCACTATTCAGTTGTTGTGGAGTAGAATAATCCTTACCATTCTATTTTATCCTACCTGGAGGGCATTTAAGCCTTTAGAACAGATTTTACAAATCAAATACATACCTAAAAATAAAGCTTCAGGAGAGCAAATCCTGGTTCTTTTCAAAAATAAAGCAAATAGCTCAGATCCTAACTGGTTATAACAGCCTTGCCACAAACTGTGTAAAAGTCTTTCCCGGCATTCAGTCAAGTACGAAATCCTTTTCCAACTTTGCAAATACAAGAAAGTCAGAAAAAAACCACTTTCAGCTATTCTCAAGTAAAAAGAAAAAAACTCACTGGTCAGTATGAAGAAAAAACAGCAACGCCAACAGAAAACCATTATTACCTATTTGTACTATGTCACCACCTCTGGTATCAGTGGACATTATTTTTGGAAGGTGATTTTTTTTTTAATTTTATGTGTTTTTGTTTTTTTAAATTTATTTTTGAGAGACAGAGAGAGGCAGCTCAAGCAGGGGAGGATCAGAGAGAGAGGGAGATAAAGAATCCAAAGCAGGCTCTAGGTTCCAGGCTCTCAGCTGTCAACACAGAGCCCAATGCGGGGGCTCAAATCCATGAACGGTGAGATCATGACCTGAGCCGAAGTCAGATGCTTAACTGAGCCACCCAGGCACCCTTGGAAGGTGATTTTTGATGCTGACAGTAAGTGATCTCAAAAACTGAATTTCCTTGAGCTTTTACACAAATGCGCCCGCCGAAATTCCAATGTTTTACATGGAAGTCATCTTTGTGTTGACCAAAAGACCTCTAAATAAGGACACGGGTACCACTTCTAAAACTCTCTGTAACCTCACATCTGTAAGAAAACTGCTCTAAGTAATACCGCATTTTTGAGTCCTAAGTCTCAAAGCCCCTTCCAAACAAGAGGTTCCGAAACAGCACTGAGAGGTGGGTCAGGCCCAGTAACCTCTCTCTGTGCGATAAAACACTTGATGTCAACAGACCACGACACTCATGCTACCAAGCAATATAATCAAGTCTCTCCTGTGGCAAAATAAAAAAGGAAGAAAAGTTCCTTTCTGTCTTTTCCGATCAATACTCTGACCCCCACCGCCGGCAATCCCTGCTCTGTCACAGGCTAGCATTAAAGTTCTCACTGCCTCAATTTCCCCACCTATCACCTAAAATAATAATGCTACAGTTAACTTCATCCAAGGGATCAAGAAGTTCAATAAACTACCTTTCATTCATATTGAAAAGTGATCACAGAAAGCTTAGCAGTACTTCATATTTACTCTCCGCAAATATGGTGAACCAAAAACTAATCAACACACGGGAAAAGCAACGTCACCTTTCCTCTCATTTTGTCTTTTCAGCACAAGAGTCTACAAACTCGGCCTCCTGAACCCTGTGAACGTGGTAAAGGATTGGTGGGGAGGGATGCGTGATAAACTCACAAAAACAGAGGATGGTAGAAAAGGAATCCATTTCATAGGCGTCAGTAAAGCACGTGACTGGTGAGGCTCAGCAGAGGTGGCCACGTTCCAGAGAGTCCACCGGAAAGGAGTGATCTGCCCCGCAGAGTCCCAGGGACACTCAGACCCTGGCCACATCGGGTCCGCCACAAACCAATGGGGTTCCTGCAGAACCCGAAAAGGCCGGGGAGAGTGGAGGTGGCCCCGCCTGAGCGCTGGTGTCCGCAGCAAGCTCTGCGCTCCCTGCGCCCCTGCACCCAGGCCTTCCAGGTGGCTTAGAGCACCTCAGAATAAATAGAAGGAAACCATCGAGCATCAGATACTTGAAGACAACTCACAACCAGAGACCAAGGCAAACAGAAAAGTGACCCAGGAAGTGGAGGATCATTTCGAGGACAGCACACTTTTAAAAATAAGGGTCTCAGAGATTTGAGAAGAGCTCATCTATAAAGCAAGAGCATGGCTTTGAAAATGACTGAAGAACTAAGAAAATGTTTGGAAACGGAAAGACTAGGACTGCCATGGTGAAGAATTCAATGCAGGGTAATGGTCACATAATGGTCACATCCTCTACCACACCCTGACTACTGATTCCAAAGTTCACAGTCTAGACATCTCTGCCAACTTGAAGCCTCTAAATCTTGATGTGAAGCATGCCACTCACCAACAGTCACCTGTCTTCCCAGTGGCCTCCCTCCAGGACCCCAACTTCCGTCTCACGAAGACCACCGCCCACAGGTTCCACCACCTCTCGTCCCTGCCTCCTCCTAAACCAGCTTCAATTCAAGGCTCCTTTTAGTCATGCTCTGGCTTTAATTCCCTCGCCCCACTGGTGCTTCACTTTAGTCACGGAGCCTAGCAAATGCAAGCGCTCACCTGCTCCGTGCCCCAGAACCGCCAGCAGCCTCCTCTTTCAGCTGCCGGTTCACCCTCCCGCGGGACAATCGGGTCACAGCTTTTCCTTTATTCCTAAGCCACCTCCCCACCCTTACCTTCAGCAGCCGACAGAACATTCCTATTTCATTAAGACAATCCAGAATCCAGACAACTGGAGTGACTCTCCCCCAGCCCCACATGCTCACGTACTAGCAGCTGGGTCCCTTTCTGCAGCCGTGGCTCCTGTAATTACGGATAAGCTATGGTTCCGGCCCATTCGCCGATGCACCACACGGCCATCCCTTCCCATCCTCTTGCTCCAGCGATCCTCTCCTCAATCTGCCATCATCTCCTGTCCCCCTTTGAAGAGAATATGACATCATATATGCTCTAACTCATCCCATCGTGAGACAGGCCTGACAACGGCTCCCAACTACTGGCCACTTCTTAACAGCAAAACCCTCAAGAGACATTTGGTGCCAAAGTTTTCTTTGCATCTGCTCTCGTTCTGTATCTGCAGAGGGGCTTGGAGGGAGGCTGGGGGGAGAGAAAATGCCTCTCTAATTGAGGAGACTCTTGCTATTAGCTTGTGTTAGTCATGTAAAGATACAATTCTGATAAAAACTTAAAAATCATTTTAAGAAAATCATGACATTCGCTGGGCTCCTACGTATATAAAAAGGGTATTCTCAGGTCCATGACTCCAGGTAGCCCTGCATACTTACTGAAGAAGTTCATTTGCCTTGAGTATGAAAGAACCCACCGCAGTAATCGCATCTAAAAAGAAAGAAGAGAATTAAACATCATTTGTGAAGTAAGTGAAGTGTGTTTAACGTATTCCATGGAACAATAAAATTACCTTCGATTCCTGCAGCATCCAGTCCAAGAGGCTCATATTTTTGCTTCCATGAAGCCATTCCTTTCAGTTCACTCAAATGGTACAATAAAGACTCGGAGCCACTATCAAAACGGAGCAGAAATAAATTACTGTCATTACCATCATCAAGGTGGCAGATACCTGCTACCTTGCCTAAACATCTCCAAATTTTCAGAAACAAACCTGAAAGTAACCTTAACTTTCTCTGAGAAGTATTCAAAATTTCTCAAAATTTTCTCTAAGAAAGCAACAGAATCCTTTGCTCATCGTGACTAAGATGAATACATGACCACAAGATTAAATTCTGCAAGATCAAATTATGTTCCACAGTTAGCCCTGGCACTTTGTAGACAGTCACGTGGCCATCTTAGTCACCCAAAGGCTTTGAGTGTAACAGTCAACAAATACTTATTAAGCTCCGACTTCAGGTCAGGCACTGTGCTATGTGCTAGGGACATAAGAGTCCACAAAACCTCCTGGCACTGACAGTCTCAGGGGGTGGACAGTCACAGCCACAGACAGTGTGTCACTCCAACTACCGTAAATGCCTGGGAGGAAATGCACACAGATGCAGGAGTAACAGAATAACCTAACTTGGGGAATTAGGACAGGCTTCTCAGAAAAAGTGGTATCTGAGCTGAGATCTAAAGAGTGAGAGTGAAGAACTGGGTGGGGTGTCCCAGAAGGCAAGACAGATGCACAGAAACCCTGGGTAGGAAGGAAAAAATGTCAAGTTTGAGAAGGTCACCGGTGTGCATGAAGCAGAGGCAGGCGTGTGAAAGGCCACGCAAAGGTCTAGGTCCCAAGAACAGGAGGGCACTGGAAGTTTTAAGTAAGAGTAACGTGATCAGATCCGCTGTGGGGAATCCATTTGAGGGGCACAAATGTCCTTGTGGACTGGAAATCAGGAGACAGGGCACTGCAGTGATCCAAGGGAGAGGCGATGTAGAAAGGGCTAAGCCCGAAGCATAAAGGATTTATCAAAATTTAAGTCAAACACTGAACATCCATATGCACACTGCTTCACTAAGGGTGCTGGGGATAGAAACAGCACAAGACTTGAAGGTCAGAGACAGAGTCTGATTGTGACACTTAGTAACTTCAGACCAGCCACACGACCGTTCTGGGTTTCAGTTTCTTTTTGTGTAAAAGGAAGACAATTATAATCAACACCTTGCCAAAGTGTTAAATGCAAAAACACATTGGTAAACTATAAAATGATAAACAAACATACTTAATTTTACTGCTCAAAAAGGGTATACCCTTTTTCAAAATATACATCCAGGCTGTCTGGCTGAGAGAAAAGCCCAGACAGAGAGCCTAGACTGGTAAAAAGATGTCTGAAAATTAGTTGCAGAATTACCATTATCGATTCATTAAAAACTTCGGGCACTTCAAGATTCCCCTCAAGTGTCAATACAACAATTTCAGCTAGAAAGGCTCACAATGAAAATGCAAGATGATGAAGGAACACTGACACCACATGCATGTAGGCGCAATACCAAAAATTTGACACCACCTTCATACCTCTGTAAGTGACTTATAACCAATTTTTGTATACTGGAATATGATGACTCTATAGACTGGCCAAGCTTCTTTAAGCCCTAATTAAGAGAAAAAAATATATTTAGCAGATAAGATAAGGCATGCTGCCCCAAAAAAATATGTAACATGTGGACATTGCCATTTAAATAAGAAGATACTTTGACTGCACCTTTACTGTCAACTGGTTCATCAGGAGGGTCTGAAGTTCAGCACTACAATGAAGAGAAAAGTATTTTTAGTTTCCTCCATTCAAAATCTGACTGCATCACTTAAAACTTTTAAAATTCCAAAGTAAAAACAACAGTTTTAAACAAAATAAACAAAGAAGAAGTAGTCCAACAGAAATTAAGACCTTGTTAGACTCACAAAAGGACAGAAAACAGGAAACAATAAAGTCCAGAAACAGACTGAACTATATTTAAGAGGTACTGAATGCTGAAACAGCATTTCAACAAACCCCTAAGGACAAAGTGTGATACTCAATAAATTACACCGGGCAATTACATAAACCTTCAGGAAAGAAGTCAGTCCTCCACAGCATAGAACCAAAAAAATCACATCTGGAACATGTGAATAGAATAGAATACACACCATAGAAAAACTCTAGAAGAAAATACAGTTCAATATCTGAACAGTCTTAAGATGGAACAGGTCTTTCCAAGAATAACATGAAGGCAGATACTACAAAGGAAAAGACTGATCTGACTGTATAAAATTAAAATGTTTTTATACATTTAGATATACAATAGACACAGAAAATGATTATATTCACATAAAAAATGCATGGAAAACTCTAAAAAGATATATACTATTTTTTACTCGTATGTACCAGAATTTTTTTTTACAATGAGTATGAATTACTTTTAAAAAATAAAAAACCGAACAAGCAAGGGCGACCAGTGAGTGTACTACCTTGCTTTCCCCCACAACAGCAAGTGCATGAATTCATCTTGCACCGAAGTGGTTGTGCTCTTCTCCTAGACAAAATGGATAAAATAATGATATACGTTCTGAAAATTATAAGCTTATGTATGATTCAGAACTAAAATAACAGGAGCAGGACTCCCTTCCTTTTCCCTAACCTTCCTTCAAATCCATATTTAAACTGATTGTGTGAACTACCAGTTACTGGAAAGTAGGCGATCAGCTCTTCCTCCACCGGCCCTGACTCCCCTGGCCGCTCCCCTCCACAACCCGCCCCCACCTACACTGCACCAGTGGGAGGAGAGCCTGTCCTCTGGGAAAGCAGTGTGAGGTTAGACAGAGCCACTGAGCCATGTGAAATCCTGACCTCCGCCTCTTCCCAATCAGACCAGTTTCCCCAGGCATCTCAGAAAGTAAACAAGGACTTCTCAAACTCTTTCACTCCTTCAGGGGAAAACGTCACGACCGTTACCTGCACAAACTTGGTGAGACGAGAATCCATCTGCATCAGTATTTCTTCCCACGCTTCACACATACATGTTAGTGACAAATTTATATACTATTAACAAGAAGAAAAAAATTATAAATTGGTAAAAAAATATGTAAATCAATGTGCTAATATATGCCTTTTAATCTTAACTATTGCAAAGAAATCCAGAATTTACTTTCAATTATTTTTAACTCAGCCTAAGAGAAGACCACAGGTAATGCTTAATAAGCACTTACCCATCAAACACTCTGAAATTAAGTTTTTATCTGGTAAAACAGACATCCTCCAGCTTTTTATGTATGTTTCATGTACACTATTGGTCAAAATGCTGGTTTAGTCAGTGATCCAATTTTCAAACGGAATCCTTAAAAAGACACTGATCTCCAGAAATCTTTGACATCAAGCCAGTCAGTGACTGTGTCAGACTGAAAAAGAGGCACGACTGTTGTAGCTCCTCTGCACAGTCGCGGAGTCCACTTCTAGCCATCTGGGCTGGTCTCGTGTCTTGCGGCGACCAACCAACAGCAGAAGGGACCAAGTCTGAGGCCTCAAAAGGTTTCGCACATGTCCACTCGCACTCGACACCCCTGCTGAGGCCACCACGTCCCGAACAAGCCTGGGCGAGTCTGCTGGAGATGACGAACGTGGAGCCATCATGACTAAGGGACACTGAGACCTGCCAGCTGACCAGGGAGGCGTGAGCAGGCCCCGCTGAGATGAGCGTACCCGGCCCAGGCCGACAGAACCTCTGGCGGAGCCCGGCCCCGACCGCCGACTAAGACACTGACCTACGGTATCACGAGCTAATTTGGGGCGGGCTTATTATGCACAAAAAGCAAACTGATAGGATGGCTGTTTTCCATAATAAACAATAAAACTTTTAAAATTCCAAAATGTTATTTCACTCACAGAAAGGTTTTTAGAAGATTTTTTAAAATTTTTTATATTTATTTGTTCTTGACACAGAGAGAAAGAATGCAGGAGACGGTAACAGAGGGAGGGAGACACAGAATCCAAAGCAGGCTCCAGGCTCTGAGCTGTCAGCACAGAGCCTGACATGGGGCTCAAACCCATGAACCACAAGATCATGACCTGAGCCGAAGTCGGATGCTTAATCAACCGCACCACCCAGGCACCCCTTTAAAAGATTTAAACTACTTTTTCATTTTCTTCTGGAGAAAAAAAAAACGGGTGGCAAGAGATTTTCAATTAAATCCTTTTTTCATGCTTTAAGGGATATTATTAGATTATCAAATAGACATGTTTACACCACAGATAGTTAGCTTTACAAAATAAAATCTGTGTTTTATTTGTAGACTGTTAAAAACTTACAGTAAATATTCACATAAAATGAGATATAAATAAATACCTGTAAAAGAGCTGAAATGTGCGTAAACTTTCTAGCCATCCGAGTCACTTCAGGTAAGAAGGAGTACAACAGATTGGTTTCAAGCTGTAAAATCAAAATAAAGTGAGTTATAATCACTCACACTTCTTTTAAAAATAAAAAAAGTCCCTCCCAATTAAAAAAAAATCCTACAGTTTAGAAGAGTCGAGGTCTAACTTATCAGAAAGACGATGACTGAATTCTGCTCCCTGGGAGCCTAAGACTTTGAAGACTAACAGAACAGAACCTTAGGATTTTCTATCTGCCATGTTTACCCGAGCACAGATCACCCTCTCTAGGTCAGCAATCCCCTCTCCATAAAGATAATAATCTACTTCATAATGCTATTATGAGAAATTAAAAAATGATTACAAATACATGTAAAAAGATTTTTAAAAACTTTACGTCCCTCATAAACACATAATAACTATCTATTGCAATGGTACAAGAATGTTCTCTCAATAAAGCTGCTTTCTAAAAGAATATCCATCACAAACTGCACAGAAATAATGAATCATCTTACTAGAGCACCAAATGCAATCCTAGAAGTCACATTTTCCCAGAACTGTAAGAGGAAGAGCAAATGTGAACCACTGTCCCGGTGCCTCAGGAAGTCAAGAGTTCCGGGACGCTCTGACAGGACAACAAATACCGGGAAGCGTCGTGCACAGCGCATTCTGCATCATTTTGTTCTACGTCCGTTTGGGAATTCATGCATTCCTGGCTAAGCGGCTGGGTTATGTGGTATAAAAATCTAGGGAAGGGGCATCTGGCTGGCTCATTTGGTGGAACGTGTGACTCTTGATCTCAGGATTGTGAGATCAAGCTTCACACTGGGTGTAGAGATTACTTAAAAAAAAAAAAAAAGAAAAAGAAAATCTAGGGAAGATTTTCTTAAAGGCAAGGCTGCCATCTAAATATAAATACTCTATAGGAGCCCACACAGCCTCCATAATCTACAACACAAACAGCATACAACATATAGAAGGTTTCTGCCAACATTAAATCTTACACGAGAGGAAATGTGTTGGTTAAGAGCACCAACTCTGGAGCTGGACTGCCCAGTGTCACTTCCTAAATGCGTGACACCGAGCAAGTTCTGCAGTTTCTCTGTGTGCTCGTTTTCTTATCTATAAAATGGGGATAACGACTGAACCCACCTATCAAGTTGCAGTGAGGGTTCAAAAGGACCACACTGAATCACTCAGTACTTGGCACGTATTAAACACTTAATAAATATTAGCTATTATCATTATTAGGATTAGAGTCCTAAGAACACATTCGGTACAAAGATAAACTGGTTTAGTAACCAATTAATATGGTCATTAATAAACCATCAAAACACTGTTTCCATGAAAACTACACTGGGTCACAGGAGTCACAGCGTTCACTAGAGTAAGATTCTAAATATGAGAGTTAGAGGCGCCAAGGTGTTGTGTTTCTTTGCTTTGTTTTAACAACCATTAGAATCCCAAGATGAGGATGACGGAAACCTGTTAAAACCCTAAGAGTCTGTGTTGAGTGTCTGCCGCCGCCAGGCTTCCCCACTCACCTGGAAGTACGAGACCTCGGAGGCGCCGGCTGCAGAAACCTCTGTGACCACGGACAGCGACTTCAGGTCACTGGATAAACACAACGCAAGACAGGTACCGACGATCTGGAAACCAGACCAATACACCACTCTACTTAGTGTTATTGCTAACACTTCTGCATCTGCTTGCAATGCAGGAAACAAAAATCCACAGAGCTCTGAAAAGCAGAAACACGCGTGCCCAGCTCCTCACGCTCGCGTGGGAGACGGAGGTGCGTGTCCGCCTCGTCCTCAAGGAGACACGCATGCACACACCCCTCCATCAAGGTCCCAAATCAAGTGAGGGAGAGCCAACAATGTTTTCTATCCCTCTCAGGACGGGAAAGCTATGGAGAAGACCGAGCCTTAGCAACCACAGCAGACCCGGTATGAGTGGAAGACAGCTTCTGTGACATCCTCACACCCTGATCCCAAAGCATAACCCCCCCACCCCCCGCCTCAGACTACAGGCCACAAAAACATCCAATCATCCTCAAGTGTGTCCTGCCAATCTTTTTGTTACAAAAAACTTGACGAATTCCGCTAACAGTCCCTGATCTCACAGATATCGTATCACCATTTTATCTTAGTAAGAAAACTATCGTCTTAACATTTAAAAATGAAGAATTCCAGTAACTGAAACTGAGGGGGGAAAAAATGCTAGTGTCTCATTCTTTCTCCATAAATCAGATGGCTGGTATATTCTAGGTGGTGTATTCTGAGAAATGATATAGAAAATTCTAGAGGAAAACTTACCCCTGTGACTCGAGCAATCTTGAACATTCCATACGCATAAAGCTCAATAAATCCAGAGCTTCCTCCAAGGACAAGAATATTCAGCCTAATGAAAAATAATGCAACAAGCTGAGGACAACAGAGAAGACTGAGTTCTGAAACTGAGACAGAAACTGTTCTTGCTCTCAAATAACGTGCAAGCTGAGGCTGCCCTACAGGGGAACTGAAACACCGAATTCACCAATACTCAATATTCAACCACAGTGGGCTACTCCTTTTCTCAAAGGGACATAGATTTGTTCTAGACTAAGAAACATCAGTTTATAGTAAAATAAAAATACAGTATTTTCACAACCACTATGTATTCTCAATCACAACACGATCCTTCCCAATACAAAGTGCCATCAGTTGGATCATGGATCATGGCTCTGATGCTAAATGTATTAAAAGGGCTTAAAACTTTTGGAATATTTAAATTCAAATTTTAGAAACTCTACTAACTTCTACCCTCCTTTACTTATTAAAATAAATAAAGGTACATTATAGCATTATTACACTTGACACAATCAAAGACCGTACAAAAAGAGATAAACGATACTAATGGCTGTGTATTGTTCAGAGGTTTGTCAGCAATGAAATACCATCACAAGTAAAGGAACTGCCCTTGAAAGTCTAAATTCTGCCTCAGGTAGCAACTTAAAGACATTAGACTTGTCCTTAAAGATATTTGCAAGATTTACCTGACGTCTCCCAAAAGCTTAATAATTTCATCAGAATTTTCTTCACTAAAATATAAAAAGAAATTAGGTTACCTTTCAACTACATCTTTCAACAAAAGATTATCTTACTTGAAAACAAAAAAAGGCATAGCTTACCTAAATATTTTTGAGGTGTTGCTGTAACTAGAGAAAAAGAGAGACTGGTGTGAAAAATAGTAGAAATGTATTTTTTAAAACACATAAGAAAATTATCACAGTATTAAAAGTAAAGGAAAGAGAAATCTGCATTGAAATTAAACTCTTATACTTACTTTTTTGGCAGTGTAGGAAGTTTAGGTAAGAGAAGATTTGATTCATCTTCAGCATTATAAAAGGATGTTAGAACACTGAAAAGAAAAGCAAAGAGGCATTACAAAAATACCAAAGATTTTACCTGTCCTTCTGTTAAAAAATAGTATTTTTGAAAGAAATACTCAGTTTTATATATTACACATTACCAAGTAAACAGATGCCACACATATTTCACTACTGTAAAATAGTCATTATGGCAATCACAAACAAGAAACAGAAAAACAGGAAATTCTTCATTTGCAAGGGGCTTTATTTCTGCTCCAGCCCCCAAAAAACAAAAACAAAAACGCCTAGCCACTTTATACTTAGAGGAACAAATAGTAATAAACAATTTTCTCTATTGTATTAGATACTAAGAATTTATGAGTTTTTAACTCTCAGCTAAGAACGAACACTGAATATATAAGTAGCAAGAATAATTGTAGAGAACACCATAGCTACTGTATCATTTAACTGCAGGTTCAGTGGCTTACATACATCTGGAGAACTGACAACGAGGCACGTATATGAGATGATACCATGTATTTTAAAATACAGTAATATCTTGGGTTAAGAGTAACTTGTTCAATGAGTGTTCAGCAAAATGAGCCAATATGACTAATAAACTTTAACTTGTTAAACGAGGGACGTCTTGCAATACAAGCAGGAGCTGATGCCAAATGTCACATGATCACAACTGAGCCAATGGTTCTTGACATTCGCTTTGATATACGAGTGCTTTAGATTACAAGCATGTTTCCGGAACGAATTGTGCTTGCAAATCAGCGATTTAGTATAGTCTTATTTATCCCCTCTTCTGAATCCTACCTCCACATAAGGCTGGTAATAAATGAGAGAAAAGGTGAAAAAAGTGGTGGCTTGGCAAACATTTCTTTTCCACTTTCACACAAACTAGGTGCCCTTTGAGGCCCTGGAATCTCCACGTCATATTTCTAAATTATTAGTAGAAAGAATGTCAGGGATACACTTAGCAGGTACCTGGAATGTCACAGACTCTGCTGCTCTAAGCAGCTATACAGTCACATGACCATTTGCTTACCCTGCATTATTCGATGATGGGCAGCAAATATCTATTATTTGCTAGATTCACTTTTTTATCTATAGTGAACTTCAAACACCAGGCTCCTTGTCATCCAATTCTTCACAGACCTGCCCTTAGTTAATCTGATATTAACTTAAAACTTAATTTAAAAGGAAAAGTTATTAAAAACAAAATTATTGTATTTCCTCAAAAAAAAAAAAAACCTTTTCTTTTCAGTATTAGCTAAACCCACTTATCCTTTGCACCATCTTTACTGCAAGCCTGGTATATTACTTGATTGCAGACTAAGGCATAAAGCTATTTTCTTGAAGCAAGGAAACTATCAGACCATGGATACAGAAAGAACTCCTTCAGCATCAGAACGGAGGGCTCAAGTTAGCACTTTTTGCAGTCAGGATATTAACTAAGATGCAAAAAAACCAAGCTCTGCCTGCCAGAAATAGATGGTGAAAAGGAAAAGAAAACCGCAATTTGCCAATGAATAATTTTAATTTCTATTACTTGAAAGTAAAATCACTGATAAAAGCTACTAAAAATAAAAAGCAAAGAAAACTCTTAGCCATTTAGGCACTGTTGCTCCAATAAAGAAAACATATTTTTAGAAGAAAAAAAAAATCTAACAAAGCATTAAAAAAGTCATCTTGACAAACTTCAAACCCAACGTTAAATGCAACATGTCCATGGTCAACACCCAGATACTCTTCAGTTTCCATGGTAACAACCAGAAGCCGCCTGACTGCCCTGCCATCGTTATGGGGGTTCTCTGTGCGCGACTCCACCTGCTTTCTGCAGTCACTTCCATCCAATGCATACAAGACACCGGAGCCTCCACGGAAAAGGAGTGCAAGCTTTCGGGTTTTTCTACGTCACACAGAACAATTTTCTTGGTGTCAGCAAGAGCAAAGGCCAAAACTGGAACGAGAAAAAACAATCAGCGTAAATTACGGCAACATTCGAGAAAACTAAAAGGCTATTTCACTTCTTGGCCGGTTTTAAACGCATCATAATCATAGAAATTATTTAACCTAAAATTCCTTCCACTAATATTTTAAAAACTGAAATATATCTTTGCACGTACTTTTGCTGTTATCTAACCTTATCTGCAAGGGCTCAAACTTTCATGAGTGACCTACTACTTTCTCGTGTGCTGCACTTAACCTCTTACGCCTCAAAGCCTCCAGACCGGAACCTGTTACCGAGCAGAAGACACAGAACAGGTCTCAACAGATAAACGATCACAGGTCACCAAGATGTGCGGGTCTCGGAAACACTAAAAGGTAAGAAGCAATTCCATCTGCTTGGTTCTTAGGTTTTGTTGTGTATTTCCCTTTTGTTTCTAACCCTTCATGAGAAACAAGGCCATCAAATACTGGGGAGTCTTCTTCCTTTCACTGTGGCTGAATTATCTTGGACAATTTCTCCACAAAAGTCACTGACACTTTCGTAACACACCAACTTCATGAATTTCTAAGCAGAGCGCTAGGAGTTTCGCTGTATCCCAAGACCTGCAATTTTGCTGGGAGTGAGGCAATCCAGGTTCCTCTTCTTCAAAACAATTTAAAACAATCTTGAAATAAGCATTACTTAACAAAACCTTTCTTCACTGTCCAAAAACACAAGGCAAATTTTCTAATGATTAAAGAAATCTATATATAGATATATGTAATTACACATATATACAGAGAGAGATGGATATATACATGTCAACACACATTGACTTTCATGATTTATATTTGAGGTTCTGGTGTATTTGGATGAATAGTGCAAGCTCTCATGATGTTACGTATAAAAGCCCTCTAATTCTACACATACTTTTCTTTTCCTAACAAAAGATAAAACAAGAGCTGAATAAACTGAGTACAGCCAGAAAGGGCTGGGACTTTCTGGGTACATACTCATTTATATTTACAAAAAAAAAAAAGGGAGCAACGTGGAGTGCACATCATTTTACAGAAACATTTCAGCTTTTCTTCTTAAAGCACCGATGGTAACAGATGGACTTTAAGCCATGTAATTTACACCATCTTACTATATTGACTGTATCTGTAAAACAGCTCCAATAACTACTGTCATTGTAAAACAACACACGGAAGGAGAGTTCAGCTGTCAAAGCCACAAGCAGCTACAAAATAAAGGGCAGCAGGAGAAGGATCATACAGAAACGGAAGGAGTCGGGTCAGAGCCGAGAGCCCTCCAGGCGAGGCAAGCGTCCGTGACGAGAGCGTATTTATGAGCCACGCACTTAATGCTAACACACATTTTGGGGAGGCAAGGCCACAGGGGCACTGAACAGACCAGTGAATGGTGGACGAAGCTTGGTCCGTCAGTGCAGGACAAGACAGCATGAGGAACAAAACCTAAGTATTTTGTATATCCCATCACATTTCCTTTTAGGGGTTATCTTTGCCAAGAAGTCAGATTTCATTTTAGAGAGGGCTCTGCCAAGAAACAACATAGTAAAATTAACCTCAGTTCTATGAAAACACTTCAAAACATTTCAAAAAACAAAGTTCCCACACTGATACTTAGTATACAAAAAGAATATAACAATAAATTCTTTCTGGAAAAAGCTTTCTTTACAAAATACTTTTTGTGAATAGTAATGTATTTTGAAATAATCCTATCATTACGTTTGCCATCTGGTCTCCAAGCCAGACAGGTCACTTCCTTTCCTGTATTTTCATTTGGTGGAAAACTCCAAACTCGATGAAAACTTGCAAGTCGATGAAGTAAAACCTAAGACAAAGCAGATACAATGGCGAAAAATAAAAACTCCATTTCCAAAGATGAAATAAACCTAGATCCCTGCTATAAAATCTTTAAACATAATCTCAAGTAGGGGCGCCTGGGTGGCTCAGTCAGTTAAGCATCCGACTTTGGCTCAGGTCATGATCTTGTGGTTCCTGGGGCTCTCTGCCCACTTTGGCTCCTCTGTCTCCCTCTCTCTAACCCTCCCCCACTAGTGTGTGTGCTCACACTCACACACACACACACACACACACACACACACGCACTCTCTCAAATATAAACATTAAAAAAAAACAATCTCAAGCATAATATTTATTTTTTTTTATGTTAGCATTTTAATATAGTGGCCAAATGTAGACTAGCTTGCCAAGCATAAAGACAGGCTTCCCCACCCCCCAAATAATATTTTCAAGATTATATATTGTAACATTGTATACAAAGGTCCTGATTTTATTCATTTGCTACAGGCAATTCATTGTGTTTTCAAGCATAATATTTAGCTCTCAGAAGAAATTAGAATTTCGAAGGGTCTACATGAACTTAAGGTATAGTCATGAGGACAGGTGAAGATCTAATTTGATCCCGTACTCTACACATTTTCCTACCTTGTAGGTCAACAAGAGACTTATTTTTTAAGAAGGAATGAGGCTGTCCAAGAAGATGATGACAAAAACAGAAATAACGTAAACAGCACTAGAAAGGTAGCTATACTATGGTCAAATAATGCTAAACTTGGAATCAGACACCTTGGGATCGAATTTTGGCCGTCATGTACTGGCCACAGAGCTTGGACAGGCCACTTAGTCATTCTAAATTTCCACTTCCACTTGTGTAAATTCTCACCATGGAGGGTCCAGATGGTGCCCCAGAGCTCCTACGGATTTGAAAATAAGGCTGTCCCGACTCCATCCTCCACTCAACCATTGAAAAGAAGGAAGAAAAGGCCTCAGGCCCGCAGGTGCCCCTGAAGCCCCTCCCACACCATCTCAGCTCCCCTCTCCCTGCCCGGTCTCACAGAGCCCTTCACTCCGGGCTCAGAGGCCCCCACAGGGAAGCTAGGCCTCCCAAAAAATCCTTCATCCCCTAAACTCCGTGCTCTTTTTGGAGCCCATCTCTGCCATTCCCTACTTCTGAAACGCTTCCTCTTGTGCCCCCTGGAGTTCACAGTCCGGCATCCTTAAGATCTCCCCGTCTTCATTCTCCTCTCTGAAAACGTGCTTCTCACCCAAGGACACGGCTTCCCTGCAGGACTCTCAGGTGACAGCCGTTTTGCACCCCGTGTTCCCTGTACTCCCCGGCCAGAGGATGAAGCAGGTTTCCTCCTTGATGCCCGATGCCATTTCTGGAGGAGTTTTCTTCTCTAAAATCCCCTAACTTTGAATCAGACCCAGTCATATCATGCCACCTACTATCCCCTTTAACTACAGTCATCTAGAGACCCCTAGGCCATTCTCCTCGTTCCTGGAAGATCTGGACTCCTCCCTGCCTCATTCATGGGTCTCAACACTGCTCATCATCATTCAGGGGGATTTCAAGAGCTACAATGTCCTGGCTTTTCAGTGCGCAACTGCCTTTCTTCTAATGATGGCGTCTTCAACTCACCTTAGTCACTCCCAGGGTCATGCTCTTGACCTTTATCATTACAGCTACAAGTGCTGCCATAACGTTCCAAACCCCCCACTTTCCATCGCTGCTTCTACCCTTCCAGCTCATCCCTACTAATAACCAACAGCAATTCTTCCACCAAGTAGGAACCAAGTCATACGACCCATTTATTCCACTCACCGTCCCTCACTCACACACGCCACTTCCACACGTAATCATATTACAATCCAAGGGTCACCATTACAATCGCTCCTCTTCCATGTCACTTTAACTCTCTCACATCCCTCTTGCTAGGTCACACTTGCAAAACAACCCTGGTTAAACCAAACTGTGCCTGCACCCACACAGGCCAACAGAAGGGCAGAGACACAACCGCGCTCACTAGGTTCCCTCTCAAACTACAAGACCACTAACCCCCTGTGAATCTTAATACTGACCAGCAATCTTACTAAAGTCCCCTAGTCCACTTGCCTTGTCGGGCTTTCATATCCCTTTCTCCCCCAGTCCAGTATTTTCTTCTCCATCCTCACTCCTACACAGCACTCTTTCTTCTTCATTGAGAACATGGAAACAAGCGCCCACTATTACATCTACACACCTAATGGCACTCAGGCCCCCTTCCCTCCTAAACTAGGAGCTATGGCTTTACTATCTGCACTCCTCTTCAGGGCAGAGATTTCTGAGGCACAGTGCCAAAGGAGAGAGACCAGAAGATTTCATGGAGGGCCTTGAGAAAGAAGACAGGGGCACCTGCTGAGAAGTTATTATGAGTCACTACAGTGATGCAGCTCTGCAGGCTGCTAAGTGTTCCTTCCAGTTTCCAAGCTGGTCTGCACACAACACAACTCTCACCTGGCCAGGCAACTATCAGGAAACCTGCCAAAAGGCCAAAGGAGGAAAGATATGCAGCTGAAGGTTTCCGTACAAAATGGCTACCAGATAATTAAAAACTCTTGGGAGAAGGGTAAATACAGAGGGTTTAGCTTGATGAACCCTAATGTGCTACAAACCAGAAATGCCAACTTGAGGACACTCAGGGACAGTCCACTCTCTTGCTCAATTTAAAGGTATTTTTAACAGGAGGTAGCTGTCCAACCCATAGTACAGAGCTTGGACAACAGATTCTAGATTTTTAAAGACGTTCTCGGTAGCAGCAATGTGCATGCACATTTGCAGCTACAGTATGACAGTAACTCTTCTTTCTTCTGTTGTCACTAAACCCTAAGCAAATTTAGGGAAAGGTCTGTCGATCTACTACTTTGTCTAGTTCATGAGTGATGCATTATGGGCTTTTAAAACGCCCATTTAACAAATAAATGACTCAGAGAGACTCAGGTATGCAGGGCAGTGTGTCAGTACTGTGTGAAAACTGTTGTTTTTGCCATGGAATACAGAATATGGGCGCATCAATGATCTTTCCCTTATACTTTCACTTAAGGTTTGCAGCCGCTTGGAAAGGGCGTGGTACACAAAGCGGCCCAGCGAGTCCACGGAACGGGAAACTGAGGCTGGGTCAGTCTGCAACGCGCTCGCTGTCGGGTCGGGCTCACTCACCTCGCCCGCCGTGTTGGCCAAAGCGATGAGATCCCGCTTGGGTGACCAGACCAGGAAAATGATCTCCTGCGGCAGCTGCTTCTCTCCCACCACCCGGAAGGATGGGAAACAGGTCGGAAAACGCAACATGGGGGCGGCCCCGCAGTGACACCCCAGTCGGAGGCCGGCAGGGGCCTCCCGTAGCCGCCTCGCCCTCGGCCCTCCCCGGAGAGCTTCGACCCTGGCGGTACCGGCGAGACACCCCTCACCCCCACTTCAGCGGCCCACAGGGCCCGGGGCGCCCTCTCCTCTCCCGCCAACCGCCGCGCGCCCGAACCTCCGCGCCGCCGCGCGCTCCGGGCACTTCCGGCGCCCGGACTTCCTCGCGAGAGGACCAGGCGGCGCGGGCGGAGGGCGCGCGGGCGCGCCCCCGAGGCCACACGCCTGCTCCTAGGTGAGGCGTGGTCACCCGTGTGCGCGCGCCCGCCGTCCGGTCCGTTTTCCCCGAAATCCGCCGCTCGGCGTTGACGCGCAGGCACAGGTTTGGGAGTGAGGCCTCAGAGACTGCAGGGATAAGAAAAGGAACGCAAACTTTTGGTCCTGATCGGCTGGAGCCTTCCCTGCCAGCCTCTAAACGGGTAGTTGTCAGTCTCAGAATCACCTGGAAAGATCTATTAACCCCGCCCTGTCAGCACCCCAGACCAATTAAAAGAGAATTGATACGGAATGCGACCAAATATTTATTAAAATTGGTGAGCTCCATTTGCAGCTAAGGTGGAAGAGCCCAGCTCCAAAACTTGTGAGTGGGCAAATATCCTGATTATCCCATTAAGAACCAACAATTTTTTGGTGGTTGTAGTAAATGAGGGCTACGGCCTCAGAGCTGAGGGTCTACCGGGAGAAGGAATTGGCTACACAAACGCACGGGCCACGGGCTCTGCCCAGAAAGGCTTCCGGGTCCTCTTGGCCAACACGTAAGATGCTGCTTTGTGCAGGACAAATTTAAAGGTCAGCATGTTCAAAAGTTCACACAAGTTAGGACCCTGGTGAAGAGAACGTGATCATCCGGTGATTCTTGAAATTAAACTCTCTGGCAGAGAACCATCTACCTTTCACTTCTTTCACTTGCTCAAAGGAGAGAGAAGGTAGAATCTTCAACTTTAACGAGCGCTATCTTCTCGCCAGCTGTCTGGATACAGCCCATGGGAAGTAACAGGGGTAAACTAATTCATTCAGCAACACAGATTCGAGGCACTATTTTGTGGCACTGTTTTTTTTTTTTTTTTTAGCATTTATTATTTATTTTTGAGAGACAGAGATCATGAGCAGGGGAGGGGCAGAGAGAAAGGGACACACGAATCGGAAGCAGGCTCCAGGCTCTGAGCTAGCTGCCAGCACAGAGCCTGACGGGGGGCTCGAACCCACAAACCGTGAGATCATAACCTGAGCTGAAGACGGATGTTCAATCAACTGAGCCACCCAGACGCCCTTGTGGCACTCTTCTTAATTCGTATCTGATGCTTACCCTGCCCCTTCTCAGAGGTAGGCTTTTTCCCTTGCCTTTGCTGGAAACAGTTTAGCAAGCCTCCCAAATTCTTCTGGAGGTGACATTTTTAAGGTGAGAATGGACTTGCCTTTGTTATTCACGAAATGCAGTTTCGGGTGTTAATGTTCTAGGGGGACAGTGATGGATAATCTGGATGCTGGGGTGGGGCGAGGCGGAGCAATATCTATCCACTTAACATTCTTAAAATTGAATGCCCGTTTTCCTAAAATTGAAGTTATCCTGAAAACACACGGAAAGGACTGTCGATGAAGTGGACACTCAGTGCTAGCAAACAGAGAATAGCTACCTGCACGCTGCGAAGCATGCACAGAGAATTTCCCAGAAGGCATTACAGCACAGGAAACGGTGTAGGTGTGGAGTTCCAGATGTGGCCATAGCACGTCATGTGTACTGGTGGGAGTGGGGGGGCACTGGACATCAAAGTAGCCACTAATAGTGTTTCCAGCCTTTATCTCACTGTCCCATAAAGGAGATTTGGGTCCCACCGACTCCTTTTCTTTGCCTTCCCCATTCTCTAAGGAAAACACTGCTTTGGCCACTTGGTTTACTTGTGCTTCTTTGGCACAGAATCAACAGGAAAAATGCCCTGGTGCTTTTTAAGGAGATAGAAATGTACGGGGTGGGGTGGGGGAAGTGTGTGTGAGAGGGAAATGGAAATTACTCTAAGAGGAATTCCCATGCTCTGTACATCCTCTTCCAAGTGCTTGGGGGAGAGGGGAGGGGGAATCTAAGAACTAGGTTTTTTGAGTTAACATTTTGGTAGCTGGTCTATTTGACCACTGCGCCCCTCTGGCTCACTTATGCTGATGACATCTTTCCACGTGTTGTGATGGTATAGTATAGGGTTGAATTTTGAAGGGCCAGGCAGCTGCCAAGGGATTTGGCTACAAAAAAAAGTGACTCAAAGTAGCACAAGTAATAACTAGAAAGTATTGGTTCATATAAATTACAAGTCCAGAAGTAGGGCCAACTTCAGGGCAGGCTAGATCCAGCAACTTGGTGTCCCGGGGCCCAAGCTCAGGGTGTCCATCATTAGGCTGGCTCCCCCCGTGGTCCCTGCAAAGCCACCAACAGCAGCTGCGTCTACATGCTGCTGCATTCGGACTGAAGCCCTGAGCTTCGCTGAGGTTAGAACAACGCCTATCACAGGCGTTTCTGAGATCAGTCTCAGGTAAGGGGTAGGGAATATGCCCAAGTCTTCCCCAAGAGCTGGAGAGGATGTCAGTCAACTCTCACCAAACCCCATGGCAGGCACACAACAGGGAGGTGGGAAAGATGCCGCCACGGCGATCAACAGCATTCAATATGACAAGCACAGATACACAAACGGTGGTTTTAAGTATGAAAGGCATTTGGGAGATGGTCCATCCTGGCAGAGAAGTCTGCATTGTACCAATTATTTGTGGCGTTTTGTTTGTCTCAACGAAAGAAATTCAGAGACTGCCTCGTGATTCCCATCTGGAGAAAGAAGTATGTTTGGGTAAGCATAGGAATTTATCCTAAGACCATCGATTTGGTCATTAAGTATATTTATCTTAGGGTTATTTACAAGAGTGAAAAAATAAACAACTTAGATGTCCAACCATAAGAGACTGATTTTAAAAAATACACTGTATCCGTACTGAAGAATAATAGTATTGTTGTAAGTATAAACTGATGTTCAGATGTTTATGAAAAAGAGGATTACAAAGTAGTATTTCCAACTCCCATTTTCGTGGGGGAAACGCTAGAGTGGTTCTGTCTGTGTAGCTATTTATACAAAAATCCATCTTTGGAAGAACAGACACAGAAGTTGTGGCAGCGGTTATCTCTGGGTGGTAGGATTGCAGAGGCTTCTTGTCAATTTCTTTGATTTCCCTGGCTCGAGCATTCATTGTAATGTTAACAGGCAGGCCCTTTGTCTCTTTGTCCTCGTCAAGCATATAAAATGTTCAGTCTGATTTGCCAGGTTTCTCCTACTCCTCACCCCTGCGTTCCCAGCTGGAGAAACCGGACCGTCCACGCAGGCTCAGTCTTCGCAGAGCCCACTGGATGCGGTGCTGGCAGTCTGCGGTGGCAGGAAGGATCTAAATAGTGTGAGAATCAAATCTCGTGACTGTCCAGCTAACGGGATGAACCTCCCCTCTCAGAGTTCTCAGATCTGCTTGCTCACTTTGGGTGCTTTTTCTCCTCCGTCTTGCTGAGTTAACATTTATACCGAATTGCCCGAAATCAAATTGTAGAGATCTTATCTTCAGTTTATTGCAATGACCTTCTTAGCTGACCCTCGAGTAATTTAACCCGTGTCCCAATGTTCCAATTAAAATCACATCAAATGGGTGAAATTGGATTTTCTTTGCATGTTGTGCAAGCTTTCCTTACCTGGGCAGCTCGAAGCAGATTAGCGTCTGACTCATGTAGCGCAGTCAGGGTTCTGAGGCACCGAGCAGCAAGTGTATTACCTGCACTTCTGGCCACTCCGTCCGTATTTGTGAGCAGCTACAACTCGGCGGGAGAGGAAATGTGCAGCCTGGCCACTCGCTCCCCGGGGTGTGGGGAGGATTTGTGAAGTCACACGTGCAGCAGCTGGTGGCTCCGACATCACCGGGTGCGAGGCACAGCTCTCGGAAGGAGCTAGTGAACACACACCGCGGTGGCCACAGGCCCCTGCCACCAGCCAAGCTTCTAATCTGTTCCGGGGAAATTAAGTCGAAAAAGTTGATATAACACAGGGCACAACTTAAGTCCCTTAAAAGAAGTAGAAATGAAAAGACACAAACATGCACATTTTTATTTCACAGGGAAGAGAGGTACTGCTCCACTGGAGACACGAGCACATACGTTGTGAAAAGGAGGTAGCACCGGACCAGGACTTTTTGTGGGGTATGATTTTATATTTAAAAATTAGTCAAACCTTTCATCAATGCCCGTTATTTTTTTTTAATGTTCTGTTTATTTTTGATACAGAGAGAGACAAAGCATGAGAGCGGGAAGGGCAGAAAGAGAAGGAGACACAGAACCGGAAGCAGGCTCCAGGCTGAGCTAGCTGTCAGCACAGAGCCTGATGCGGGGCTCGAACCCACGAACGTGAGATCTGACCTGAGCCGAAGTCGGAAGCTTAACTGACTGAGCCACCCAGGTGCCCCTATGCCTGTTATTTTATACATCACTTCGAAGGAGCTGGACATCAACTTCAGTGTTTTCCTTAAAATAACCTTGAAAGCTGAATTATTCTATGTGTAAAGGCTCCGAGATGAGGCTGCCAATCCTGCTCACGTAGCACATCCCAACCTGAAACATACCTCTAAGCCCTCAGTTTTAGGACAGTCTTCCCACTGACTCTAAATGCTTCCCAATATTGTTTAGGTGTATTTTCCTTGTTTGAGTCCTTATAAGAAAGAAGACCAAGCCCTCTCCAGATCTTAGGCCCACCGTTAGGGACTGAATCATACCTTCTGAGTCCATATGTTGAAGCCCTAACCCCCAGTACTTCAGAATGGGACTATATTTGGAGATAGCGCCCTTAAAAAGGAGATTAAGGTAAAATAAGGCCATTGGTGTGGGCCCTAATCCAATCTGACTCGTATCCTTCTAAGAAGAGGAAATTTGGACACACAGAGACACCAGGGACTCACAGACATGGAAGAAAGGCCGCGGGAGGACATAGTGAGAAGGTGAGCTCAGGAGAGAGGCATCAGAAATCCAAACGTGCCAACACCTCTTGGACTTCCTGCCTCTAGAACCATGAGAAAATAAATTACTGTCATTTAAGCCACCCGTCTGTGATATTTTGTTATAGCAGCCTTAGCAAAGTAATCTACCTACCATCTGAAAACTTCTAGAAAATTCCACGCTTTCATCAAATTTTTTGAGCACCTACAGAAGATGGTATAAAATGGGTACTGACATTAAGAAACCGAAATCTTTTGGGGAAATAGAATCTGTAAATGTAATCACAGAATAATCCATGAAAAGTGCCCCAGATGTGGCTGCAGACCTCCAGGTGTTCAGAGAGGAAGGCAGCGGTGGTAAGGGACCCCCAGAACACCTCCCAGGAGAGAGTGGGACTTGGGCCAGGGCCTGAAGGCTCCGTAAGACTTTCCTAGATGGCTGTATGGAGGAAAATAGTCCCAACAGGGCGAAGGGAATGTGGTGAAGACAGTGGGGCAGACTGGAGAAAAAAATTAGCCTAAATATCAAACTAAATATAAGGAAAGAAACCCCTGAAATCCGATCACTCAAGGGCCTACAAAGGGACTCTGGATGTCATTAAATTTTGTAATAGAATCAAGAAGTAGAATGAAATTTAGCTGTAATAATTTAAGAAAAATATCCTTTTAAAACAGCTTAGTAAGTTTTATGTGTCAGATTTAGGGATTTTCCTCCATTGGTGATCTGGGTAGGTATCTTAATGTTCAAATACGCAGACTTCTAATTAGAACAAATGACTTCATCTCCCATCACACTTTACCTCCCAGAGACATTTTTACATCCTATTAGTTTATTCCCTAAGAAAAAAAAAGAAGAAGCGGTTAGTCCTTAAAATTAGTATTAACTGAACACAGGAAGAGAAAATCACAAAATTTCTTATTTTTAACTTCCTAAGAAGTTAAAGTTTTAAAGTACATAATTCCTGATTATAAGTAATACCTGATTTCCTCAATTCTAAGACGTGCTGTTTTTCACATTTCAATATTTCTAAAAAGGGATATACTTAAGATGTGACATGCACAATTAATAAGCTCTGGGGTTTCTCCCCCTGAAAAGCTACAATCACATCAACAGTGCATTTTATAACTCATGGTACCTTAAGTCTAAGGACATGGGGTGATGATGATGACCACTGGGCCAGCAGGACCCGGTTTCTCAGGGATCATGGTCCCTCAGGTATCTACGTTTCCAAGGAGATTTCCAGAGATTTTACCACGGGGGACCACCGTGAAGGGGAGGTAATGTTCACGCCCCCTGAATCGGAAAGGGGAGCACTCACAATGATTCGGCAAAAGGTTCATATCTCACCTCTAATTCCACCCCTCTGGTCACCATAGCAACCCACGTGCAAAAGGGGACAAGGGATGAGTTTTCTGACGCGTGTGAAGTCCAGGGGCTCAGCTCATCTTCTGATGTGGCCAGATATACACCCCCCTCCGCTGCAGGGCCCACGCCTGTGCCCTCCACGTCACGCAACAAGCGGCCCTAACTTCAAGCCCAGAAGGAATTTCCAAGCCAGACGGGGCGCAGTCCTACCTTCACTCACAGGGCTCTAGCCAGGCCCAGGCAAGCGCGCCTCCAAACCTGCTCTAAAGCAGCTGTTTGGGAACAGGAGAAAAGTCATTATGCAAATGCAAGCCATTCAAAACTATGCGATCTTAAGGGGATCCTGTCAGATACCTAGAGAGAAATAGGGAGAGGAACTGTTTATTCTGAGTTCAAACCCAGTCCCTTCACTGCTGATACTGGACCACCAGATGATTGTCAGCAGGGCTGCGTACCCACCCATCTGCACTTAACATTTCTCACCAACAGAACGAGAGCCAGACGCACGTGCCTCCTTTAACATAGTCACGGAAAACAGCCTGTGGTATAACTATTATTCTATAATATAGTAATTATATAATAATAATGAAGAAATGAGCTACAAGTGAATGACCTGACCAAGGACACACAGTCAGGAAGTATTTGTCAGAACAAGAATGAGTGTTTGTCAGAACCTGAATGAGAGGTTTTTTAATACCCAAACTATCCTGCCTTCTGCTACTACTTTTACAAAGAAATAAAATTACTGGGGCACGTGGGTGGCTCAGCTGGTTAAGCATCTGACTTCAGTTCAGGTCATGATCTCATGGTCCATGAGTTTGAGCCCCGTGTCGGGGTCTGTGCTGACAGCTCGGATCCTGGAGCCTGCTTTAGATTCTGTGTCTCCCTCTCTGTCTGTCCCTCCCCCACCCACTCTCTCTGTCTCTCAAAAATGAATAAACATTTTTAATAAAAAAATAAAATTATTGCCTGGGTTAAAAGACTCTGAGATGACAGAGCAAGTCATAATTCTAAATGTCTCATTCATTCCACAACGTGCAAGTGATTCTATACCATCAAAGGACACTGTAAAAAGAACTTGAAAAACCCATATTTAATCATAAAACTGTAATTATACTCGCTATCTTTAGACTACCTTCATCAAAATTCTTTCCATCATCTTCAGTGTTTGTCCAAAAATAATCGTTCATTGTACTGCTCTTTGCAAGTGGGGGTTAAGCCATCCCACAATTTTTGATGTTTGACTTACAACATTTCTGTGGTGTCTAATTTAACACATTCATGTTCACTGTAAACAAGACCTCAAGTCTCCTCTTTCATTCCTCTCCTGACACTCTGCAAAACAATGCTGTATGCCCATTGTTCAAAACAAGCCAAAACAATATGGCTGGGAGGGATTTAAAGAGTGAAGAAAGGCATGCAGAGAGGGCTGGTAAACCAGCTAAGCAAGGAACAACTCTCCAGGTCTCCAGAGAGGCTGCTGAGGGGTCCGTAAGCCAGCAAATACCACCTGCCTATTCTCTGGCTTAGAAAGGTGCACACCTCTGAGAGCGACAGAATTTAAGTCCAGGGTGGCACTTTCAGAAAATGGCATCAAAGGTTGGCCTATAAATCTTTCTTATTCTCAAGTCACTGGACATTTAAGAGCAGAGATATTGATGGGCTCTTTCTCTCCTTTTCTTCCTCCTTGTAACTGATGTGTGATTCATGGGTTGTTCTTCAGTGGCCTCCATTTTCATCTTATTACTTTTTCTTTGCTTCTGCTTTCTGACAGCTCTGAAAAAGAAGGTGCTGAATTATTTGGTGGAATAAGCATAATGATTTATGTAATTATGCTGGGATTTAATTAACCAGCTGACCAAATAAGAAAACCGAAGGAAAAGGATTTCCTGTATCCTAAGCATAAATCCTTGGAGCCCTAAACATAACAACGAGGACGGAGTCTGAGGCCTGACGAAGCAATACGCTGGAGGGAAGAAATTTCTTGGACAGACGAACAGTCTATTGGGGACAAACAGGCCACAGAGGTAAATAGTCAAGCCGGGGGCAAAGTGCCCACTGTGCTGAGCTGCCTGGGGTCCGCTAGCCAGCGTGGGGCATGGGAGCACCTGAAACGTGGCGAGGGCGAGTTACATGTGTTCCCAGTGTCAAGTGTGCACGGGATGTTGAAGAAAGAATGCAAACTGTTTTGTCAATTACCATACTGATGATATGTTAAAGTAATATTTGGGATATAGATCCTTCACATTTTAAAAACACTAAAGCCAATGAGTTAGGAGGGTTTTGGTTTTGGTTTTGGTTTTTGCTGTTGGTGTGGTTTGGGTACATCTGTACTGCTCAACTCAGCACTTCCATCCCCAAGTCCTTGAATTACGTTTTTCAGGAAAAGAACCGATACAGTTGGCAGTTAGCGGAGGTGGAGAAATGAAACAGCACAATGGAAAAACTGACACCACTTACAGAGGCCCATCTTATAAGCCCTATGGCTAATTTTCCCTTCCTCAGTGGGTATAAAAGCCCGCACAAGTGCCACACAGGATGTCCACGTTTTGTGGTCTCTATCTTCTTGAAAGACTAGCTTTGAAACTAACGAGATGGAACTCACTCCCTAAAAACTCTAAACCACAGCAGGACGAAACATCCTTAGCTTCTGGAGCTCTCTGAACTAAGTTACAGACAATCTGTAGCTAAGAAAGGTTACCGGTCTGTTCATTCTCTCTCTGCAAGGCAGCAGAATCATGCCATCTATCACATCACGAACCACAGAAAGTGCTGGGGCTGCCGGCACCCGCCAACCTGGCAAATCCCCACGGCTACCCAGCAGTATGGACCCTAAACCACAAGTCCGAGGGAAAGCTTATTCCTGATCTTCCCAGGACCTAAACCTAGGAAAGAAGTTCCATAAACAATACAGAATCCTTTCGTGGAGCAAGCCCAAGCCACATTTTTTGTCCACACAACATCTCTATTGTGATGGGAATGAGCAGGCATAATCTTTGACTCGGAGCATCCTCTGGGAGACTGAGACAAGGCTGAAGTCACCTTTCCTTTTCCTCCTCCAGCTTTTTTTAGGGGAAGAAACTGAGGCTATAAAATCATCCAATGAAGAAGTGGCAGAACAAGCATGATTCTAGAACCTGTGTTCTTAATTACCTTGATACTATGTACTCTGCCATAAATTATTCAGGTATGTAAAATGCTACGCGTACAGTAAGCACTAAACAAATACTAGTTCTTATCAGTAGCGCCCCATGACTATTCTTCAGACTTTCACTTGACAACTTTCCATTTTTCCATATTCAGGTTTTGCATTATGGAGTGGGACAGCCTACCCGTTCAAAAACAAAACAAATACTAGTCATCTTTACACTGTGATATAAACCTCCTTTCCCTCCAGTCAGTATTTTAAGTAGGCTGAAGTCCCGATACGTGATGATTTAGCAAAGTTAATGAAGTCTAATCTCTTGATGGCAAAGTCAGTGAAGCTGTGTGTGCCTGTATACAAAATCTGAACAAATTTTCTGAGGCTTATCCATTTATAAAAAGAACTAAATGTGAACCAGATGTCACCAGACTATATAGTAAACAAAAGCAGAAGAAAATATTCATTTGTAACATGAATAAACAAAACTTTCCAGGGATAAAGTTTTCAACTGAGTAAAAATTGAACTGATTGAGTATAAATCAATCGTTTTGTTTTGCCTTAAAATTAAATTGACCTAGTATTTGTTCTCTAAACTACAGGTATTTACGTAATGATAAAAACGATCAGCCACAAGAGGGAGCTTGCATCATTCCAGTTCAGGAGCAAAGGCAAATTAAACTCAGAAAAAACAAATTAATATGAGACAGCTAAGAAATATCTTTTATGCCATATATGCTAAAATATAAAATTTTTATTTATTTTTTTATTTTTTAATGTTTATTTTTGAGAGAGAAAGAAAGAGAGAGAGAGAGAGAGAGAGCATGAGCAGGGAAAGGGCAGACAGAGGAGACACAGAATGTGAAGCAGGCTCCAGGTTTGGAGGTGTCAGCACAGAGCCCGACGCAGGCCTCCAGCACACAAACCACAAGATCATGAGCTGAGTTGGACACAACTGACCGAGTCACCCAGGAGCCCCTATTAAAATTATTTTTTTACTATTGTAAAGAAAAAATGTTACCTTGTCAATTTCATTATGAAAAATTTTTGAAAGAAATACCTAAAGATAACTGTCAACAGTTAGAAGTCTATTCTGAGGGGGAAAAAAAAAGTAATACCATTTAAGACTTATCAGGTACGGGTGCCTGGGTGGCTCAGTTAGTTAAGTGTCTGACTCTTGGTTTCAGCTCAGGTCACGATCTCCCAGTTCATGAGTTCGAGTCCCACATGGCGCTCTGCACTAACAGCATAGAGCTTGCTTGGGGTTTCTCTCTCCCTCTCTCTCTGCCACTCCCTGGCTTGCTCATGCTCTCTCTCTCTCTCTCTCAAAAAATAAACATTAAAAAAAAAAAAAAGACTTGGGGCACCTGGGTGGCTCAGTCAGTTAAGTGTCGGACTTCAGCTCATGATCTCAGGGCTCATGAGCTCGAGCCCAGCTCAGGCTCTGTGCTGACAGCTCAGAGCCTGGAGCCTGCTTCAGATTCTGTCTCCATCTCTCTCTCTGCCTCTCCCCTGCTTCACACAATGCCATCTTGCTCTTTCTTTCTCTCACTCAAATATAAATACAGTTTTTAATATTTTAAAAAACAAAGACTTATCAGGTATACCACATCCTAATGGATTTGCTCCTTGAATTAAACTTGATAAACTCTAGTACTAAAGATACTAACTGGCTTCCCTCAATGAAAACGATATAATACTACCATGCAGACCAGCCAGGGCTATTGGAGAGCCAACAAAGAGCCTACAATATATTACTAAAATGCAAATTCAGCTTCCATGTACCATAAGATCACTGAATCGAAGTCTGAGCATGTCACTAACTCCATCTGCAACCAGAATTACCCAACAAATGGTACAACAATCACAGACCAATAGTTTATGTTGTACTTTATTCTCTTTCTTAAAAAAATTTTTTTTACTGTTTTTATTTATTTTAGAGAGAGACACAGCATGAGCAGGAGTGGGTCAGAGAGAGAGGGAGACACAGAATCTGAAGCAGGCTCCAGGCTCTGAGCTGTCAGCACAAAGCCCGATGCAGGGCTCGAACCCACAAACCGTGAGATCATGACCTGAGCTGAAGTCGGACGCTTAACTGACTGAGCCACCCAGGTGCCCCTACTTTATTCTCTTTTAAATTTACTTATTTATTTTGAGAAAGAGTGCACATGCATGTGTGTGCATGTGTGTGCGCAAGTGGGGAAGGGACAAAGAGAGAGGGAGAGAGAGAATCCCCAGCAGGCTCCGTGCTGACAGCACAGGGCCCAACGTGGGGCTCACCAACTCTGAGATCCTAACCTGAGCCAAAATCAAGAGTGGGACACTTAGCTGACTGAGCCACCCAGGGGCCCCAAGCTGGACTTGAATTCTTAAAGATTTCTAGGAAAAAACTTTTATAAAATTCTTCAATACATTTCTTAATTTAGAAACTTCCATTTCTATCCTAGATACTTAATAGAACCAATTGCTCCAAGTAAATTTGATAAAAAGTAATGGAAAAGTAAAACAGTAGGCAGAATTCAAATAGCTGGGCCTCGTGGAAAAAAATGATTGCCACTGACCAAAAAAATAAACAAACAGAAAAGAATTCTAATACAATTATAGTTACAATAGCATCAGATATTTCTAATACTAAGAAATCTTTTTTTATCCCAAGTCATAAGATAGCTCAAAACTTTTATGCTAATCCCAATTCTCATGTAATGTTAAATTTGGCTATCTGGTTTTCGTAACAATAAAAGAAGACTCAATAACTATCATTCCTTTTAGTTCTAGTTTTTGTGGGGTTTTTTTTTTTTAAGGGTTATCATTCGAATCAGCCCAGTTGAAACAGCAATGGTTTTTCTAAATCCACTGTGATCATTGGAATAACTTTGTTCTGAAAAGAGAAAACTTCCTTTTCCAAGGTGTTCACTGTGGGATCAGACGTTGCATTCCATCTGAAATGCCTTCTCCAGCCTTGCCTGCAGTTAGCTGTCTGCATCCCCTCTGTCCTGACTTAAATATCGTATCTGTCAATAAAGGCTGAACTCTCAGACGCATCCAAGTGGCTCAGTCCGTTAAGCATCTGACTTCAGCTCAGGTCATGATCCTGCAGTTCGTGAGTTCAAGCCTTAACTCAGGCTCTGCTCTGACAGCTGAGAGCCTGGAGCCAGATTCAGATTCTGCTTCTCCCTCTCTCTCTGCCCCTACCCTGTGTGCAAGAGCATGCACTCTCTCTGTCTCTCTCCCCAATCTCTCTCTCTCAAAAATAAGCATTAAAAAAAATTTTTTTAAAGCTTCCACTCTCTCCCCACAAATTATAATTTCACACGAACTACAGAAGATATAAAGTTAGTCAGTTTCTACCTTATATTTTGTTCATTTTCATGTCTTACCCATAAACTGTCAGGCATTTTTACTCATCTTTGTGCCCTCCTCTCCGTCCCCCGTGTCGACGCAAACAGTAAGTACATAACAGTCAAAACAACCAACCATTTAGCACGTCTGAATCCGCTCTCACACACCTTTGTGGACTGCTTTATGCAAGTCACGCAAGGAAAATTTTGTTCTAGTCAGTTAAAGAATTCAGCTTACTTGTTCACTTTCTTAGATGCAGCGATCTTAGGACAAGAACTACGTTTATGGTCTGATTCACCACAAATAAAGCAGCCATCTTTGGGGGCCCCGCAGGAATGGTCTGGAAGAGCACAGCGCCCGCACGTGCTACAGTGGGTCCAGGCTAGAAAATAAAAATTAAGTTTTGGAGGAAGTTCATTTAATAGAATTTTTCACATGACCAACCTTTATGATAGAGAAGATGAATAGTGTTTACTTCAAATCACTGTGACTGGTCTGCATAGTTGGTTAAACTTTGGCTAACGAGGCCAAGGTTAAGAGTCCCACGTCCACCAGCTATCTTCTTTCTGATGCACGGCAACAAATGCAGCCCTTCTTCAAGGAGTCATGGGCTGAGAGCCACCGATGCAATGGGGGCTGAGGGACAAAAGCCCTTGTAAGATAAGCCAAACCAGGGTGCACAGGTGGCTCAGTCGGTTGAGTGTCCAACTCTTGACTTCAGCTCAGGTCATGATCTTATGGTTCATGGGTTTGAGCCCCACCTTGGGCTCTGTGCTGACAGTGTGGAGCCTACTTGGGATTCTCTCTCTCCCTCTCTCTCTGCCCCTTCCCCACCACTCTCCCCGCCCTGTCCCTCTCAAAGTAAATAAATAAAAACTTTAAAAAATAAAATAAATTAATAAAATAAAATAAAATAGCCAAACCAAATGCCACACTAAAACAGGTTACAGCCCTGTCTTCCCTATAAAGAAGAGAGTGTGCATTTGGTGACTGCAGACACTAAAAAGCAAGTAAAATCAATGTAGGTGTCTATATTCAGTTTTTATTTCTCTTATAGATACAATTAAATACACATGCTACCTGGGTGAAGAAAAGCTCAGAAATGTTTTCACAGGATGTCAAACATTGAGTCTAAATACTTACAAGGTTTTACACACTTTTTGCAGAGAAAGCAATGGCTCCATTTCCTGCCATCCTACAAAAATAATTTTTGAATTATCTTTAATGTATCATTAAAAATCAAGTTCCACAATTAAAAATTAAAATGCCTTATTAAAATCTGTGTAAATTATTCACTCCTTATTTCTCACTTTCCTGGGCTTCCCAATTAAATACTTTGATTTTAATTTATGCATTTCTCCACTCAACTCAAAGGCCGCCCTGATGGGCCCCAATTTCCTTAACTGGAAAACTAGGGGGCTTATCTACGTGATCTTGAACGTCCACTCCAGTTCAAGTAATCCATGCTGCACAAAGAAGGACTCAATGAAAATTTCAAGAAAATTCATGATTCATAACTTTGACATGTCGATGTGGTGTAATTCTTAATAAAATTCATATTTAAGAACTTTAGATAACTTAGAAAGATGGAGATTATAGGGTACTGTTTGGTTAATGTTAAATCCGTGAAACAAAAATACTAAAACAAAGTGTATAGGACATTTTTGTGTGTAAGGCACAGGTCTCATTTAATGAGGACAATAAAGAACAGGGTATACCCGGTGGATCCCAACAGGGTAAGAAATAAAATCCCATCAGCCCCAAGACGCCCCTCTTTCTAACCCAGCAATTCCTCCCTCCCCACTGAGTAACACCTACTCCGGTTTCTGGGAGGGTCATTTCCCTGCTTTTGTTTATTTTTTTACCACTTATATGTGCATCTGTAAACAATAGAGTCTGGTCTTCCTCATTTTGAGCTTTACAGGATCTGGGCATAATTTTTTTCTTTTAAATAAAGAACACAGATCATTTCTAAACTGATTGAAAACACACATAATCTGCTGTGCTACCACAGTTAAAAACAAGTATAATCCATAATAAAATTACAGAGTTTTGAAACCCGTACTTTATAATAGTTATAAAAATACAGGCTTTCCTTTGGAGAATGATTTGTGCATATTAGCCAAACTGAACTCCCTTTGTTCTTTCTGACTGGATTTAGCTAACAGGCCAACTTCAGGGTCATTCCGCCTCTTTAAAACAATAACAGGAGGTGCGTCCCCAGAGTCCGTCCGTCCATATCTGCAAACACTGGGAGAGTGGATCGCCTAAGACTTCGTGAGGAGTAACCGCTCCCTCCACGCACTAACCGCCGTTAGGAAAGGGTCTAGCCATAAAAAGTGCACAGTATGTTATTATACCTTCATCAAAATAGCGACGGCATCTAATAGTATTTTACTTAAAACAGCGTAAATTTACCCCCAACACAACTTAGCACTCATCTCGTGCCTTTTGTGAAAACCCCTACTTTTAGCAGTCATACATACAGTCCCATAGCAAAGTCAACTCAAATAACTATTCATGCTGATGAAGGCAACGGCTGTTGTACTTTGTAATAGGAAATAAAATACTGTACTAATGTATACCGAGTAAATGAGAATATGGCAATACAAATTATAATATATCAACATAACCTTAAGCAAATGTGATGGCTAGTAAGCTAATATAAAACGAATATATTTGAATAAAAACGCGTTCTACAGGAACCTATACCTTGGATGTGCAAGAATTGCAGTGCTCACAGTGTTGATTCTCTAGGGAAACATATCGTTGACACAAAAGGCAAAATCTAAGGAGGAAAGAAACAGACTTAACTCAGCTGATACTCTCATGAAGATTCACAGAGTAGATAAATGGCGCTTGTTACAAAAATTGGGTGTAATCCAAATTTAACTCAATATAAAATGTGGACCAAATTTAAAAGTAACAGAAGAACTATAGGAGCCAGTATGAAAAGCATTTTAATGTTAGATACATGAACTTTATTTTCGGTGACTCATCTATCTCCAGGCCCCACTATGATCTTACCTGTACCCTTCTTCACTAGGAAGGATTATTTTGTTGGGTGGAATATTGGTGAAAATACGCACAGGAGACTGTTTTCGACCTGTCTTTCCATGTTTATAAAGGGCATGATTATCATAATCTACCTAGAAAGTTAAAAAAAATTGAAAAAGAACATTTACTCAAATGAGTCAACATCTATGAAGATTCCTTAACCAAAGAAAAACAATTGATACCAAGATAGGAGTTAAACCAAAGTATTTAAGAAACTCTTTTTTTTGTTTGTTTTTAATGTTTATTTATTTTTGAGAGAGACAGAGTATGAGTTGGGGAGGGGCAGAGAGAGAGACAGAGACACAGAATCCGAAGCAGGTTCCAGGCTCTGAGCTGGCAGCAAAGAGCCCTATGCGGGGCTCAAACTCACAAACCAGTGAGATCATTACCTGAGTCAGAGTTGGATGCTCAACCAATTGAGTATCCCAGGCACCCCAGGAAGAAATTCTTAGAAGCAAGAGTTTACCTATTAATCAACAGCCTCAGAGAGGCCTCTGTGGCAGTGAAACTTCATTACAGAAAAGGTAAACTTTGTTATGATATGTTCATATTGCCCAGTATTAAGAAAACAATTGTAATCTTTCATCCAATATGAGAGACTTTACAAGAAGGGCTACTATGTCATTAAGAATCTGGCTTCTGGTGCTAAAAAATTCCACCCTTGAAGATGTGCGCCGGCCTAGCTGGGGCTCTTCATCTGTGTGTGTGAAATCTACTACCTGTCAGGTCTCAGGTCAGCGAGTCTCAGTCCCGCCCTACTTTGGCCCTCCACGAGTCACTCTCTGACCTCTCACAACTCTGACTGCTCACAAGAGCGTAGGTTTGGGGACCGGACAGTGACTCCGCCACTCACTTGTGACCGTAGGCAACTTTATATAACCCTCACCTGGAAAAGAGGTTACTGATCTCTGCCCCAGGGGTGCTGTGAAGGTTACATGAGTTCATGTGTGTAAAACACCAAGTTCAAAGCCTGGCGTATGGTAGAGACAGAAAGACCAAGATGAAGAGAGATTCACAACTATAATCGTGACTATTTCAAACATTTACTTCTCCTCAAGACCTAACTTGCCTTTCAGCCTTGGCGGATCATCTCTTGAAAGTAAGCTGAAACCAACAGGCACGGTTTCTATGGGCTTCTTGCTCCGGTCTCCTTCTCCAACCTCTCTGTTATCCATACACATTCTCACTTTGGCTTTAAACCTGATCTGAATCCACTGGTCACTAAGTCCACCTTTCTTTAGACCAGTAATTCTCCAAGTGCCTGGATCAGCAACATCTGCAATGCCCTTGAGATCTCGCGAGGAAAGTACATTCCCCCCTACCTGAGACCTAATTAAGCAGAAGCTCTGGGGCGGGGGGCAGGCCCTGCAATCTGTATTCTTTTTTTTTTTTAACAAGAACATTTTATTTATTTATTTAATGTTTATTTTTGAGAGAGGGAGAGCATGCACATGTGCATGAGCAGGGGAGGGGCAGAGAGAGGAGGACAGACCATCCCAAGCGGGCTCCACAATGACAGCAGAGAGCCCGATGTGGGGCTCGAACTCACAAACTGCAAGATACTGACCTAAGCTTAACCCACAGAGGCATCCAGGCGTCCCCCCTCCCCTGGCTCCGCATCTGTATTCTTAACAAGCCCTCCTGGCACACTGAAGTTTGAAAACCAGTGTTCTAGATTATCCATAAGAATACCATGAGATTTTTATGAAGTCAACACAGGCAGAGCCCAACTTTCAAATAAATTATAATGAACTGTTTAGATTCTAAACAAGACTACACTTAAGTTTATTTAAAAAATTGGATTGCAAGCTATTTAATAAGCAAATCACAAAAGTATAAGGACTTAAGGACAATGGAGAGAGAGGCCTTTAGTGAGAAATTCCTAAGCTCCCCGAATGGCCCTGCCAATGCCTCGCTACAAGACTGACAGATGAACAAGTTCAGGAAGATGGACTGATAAGCCTCAGCAGTGGGGGAAAAAGTAAGTGCCACAGGAGGAGACCCAGCTGAACAAGGGATGGTGTGGAGGGGGGAGGGGACCCAAACCCTGGGGGTTCTGGTTAAGCATCAGCATGGTGAGTCCCGGCCTCAAGGCTGCCCTGTGCGGAAGTGCAATAGAATCACAAGGAAAGGATGAAGTTAGATCACGTTTGAAGCCCTGCATTGAGTCACTGCATTTGAAGGGAGATGCTAATAAAACCAGTTCATTTCCACTGAAAGTAATGGGAATGAATCGGATTTGTAGTTTAACATATTGGGGGTGTTTATTCAGAAAAGCGAAAACTGGGAGGATCTGATAGCTGTTTTATAACCAAAGGGGTGTCAGCAGAATCGAAATTAGACTTAGCCTTTATTGCTCTGGAGAACAGAAGTAGGACCAATGGTTAGCAGTTAATAGGGAGCATATTTTATCTCAATATGAGAAAATTTTCTAACGATTAGAGCTATTAAATAAATTGAGTTGCCTTGTAAGGCTGCAGGACTTTGCTCACTGAAAGCATTCAAGTGAGGCCGGGTGACTGCCTGTCGTGAATTTCGTGGAGAGGTTTATTATGGTGGGAAGTCAGCCCGCGTTACACCCCTCATGTTTCTATCCAACTTTAAAATTCTATGAATATATGTCACCTGTCAGAGGCTAAGATACAAAAGTAGATTTTACTTCAAAATTACTTTAAACTATTATTGTAAGTAGTTTTCTTTGAAAACGATTTAAATTCATAATTTTCCCCCAATGCACTCCTCTATGTACTCGATAAATATATGATACCTTATTAAATTCAACAAAGATATTCTGACCATTTATGAGTATCATAAGGAAAAAACAATCTTCCCAAGAGAACTTTGGGAAGATCTTCAAATGTTGGTAAAGAGGACCTTAGAAAGACTTTTAGTAAATGGAATATTCCATGTAATACAAGAGATAGCAGGTGGGAGAAAGGGAAAAAAAGAACAATCTCTTTATGGTTACCCAAGGAGTCGGAGAACATGTCAGGAAGGTGGCTGATTGCTTGGTTTTGCATAACCTAATTGAGATTATTATTATTTTTAAATGCGGGTTTGTTGTGCTAATTAACTATAAACATATGGTATGTAAAATGCACGCTGCTGGGGTAAATTAATGTACCTCTCACATACATCCATATTTCATAGCTTCATCCACACAAATAAACGTCCTATGGAAGGAAGTGCTGTAGAGCAAACACAATTTTGCAAATTGCATCACTCGTGGTAGAGCTGATACACCATTTTCCCATCATTATCGCTGACATTTCACTCACAATGATGATGAGAGGCACTTTCAAATAGAAAATTTCTCCCATGGAACTGATTAATGTGATGAAGTACTGTATAGAAATGAGGGAAAGCACAAAATCTCTGCAGTTCTTAACTTTTAATTTTACCTATATGCAAATTTCTTCTGTAACATGAGACTGGAACCGGCTACACAGAAACCAAGACATTTAAGTCAACAGACATTTATTTTGCACCTACTATGTTCTAGGCATCCTACCGGGAAACAAAGATTGAAACGACACAGTACTTGTAGTTATCTTCCTAACACCCTAAGGATTATAATCTATTTACTTAATTTCAGTGTATCAAAAGGTCTGAAGTGAATGCTTCAGCTCCACCAACCAACTTCTATCAGGGCAATAAGGTCTTTTAGTCATTTTCCCCATATCCCATGTACCTCTAATGTACTATTATAGGGGTGCCTGGGTGGCTCAGTTAAGCCTCTGAAGTCAACTCAGGTCAGATCTCATGGTTCATGAGTTTGAGCCCCGCGTTGGGCTCTGTGCTGACAGCTCAGAGCCTGGAGCCTGCTTCGATTCTGTGTCTCCCTCTCTGCTCCTCCACCCATCTCTCTCTCTCAAAAATAAAATAAAAATAAAACAATATATACATATTACACACACACACACACACACACACACACACGTTGTCACTCAAAACCCTTCACATGTTTGTGTTTATTACATACCAAGTTTTAAGAATTTAGTGGCCATCTTGTAATTTGCAATCATTTGTCAGAAATTCCTGTCAAAATATCTTCATTTATCAACATGAAACTAAAAAACTCAAAAAACAGTTTTCCACACAGGATGATTTTGTTTTAAAGAAAGCTTCAAAAAAAAAAAAAAGCAAACCTCATATTTTTAACAATCCAAACAGATGTCCCAGATTAAGAAGAAACAAGAGATCATAGCATGCTTACAGTGGAAGGGAAGCAGGGTGATCTAGCTCAGATACGGTAAATACAGGACCTGAATGCCACTACTCCCTGACCCCATCCCTGTGGCAGACATCACTAATCAATCACACTACTCTCTGCCACTGAGCCTGGTGTTCTCAACAAATTCTCCAGAAAGTCCCAATTTATCAGGCTTACCACTAAAGCTCTAAAAGTGAAACTTATCTGCCATCTCTTCTTTGATTCAATCATTTTATTTTATAGGTAAGGAAACAGAGACCGGGAAACATACACTGACTTCTTCCAAGATTAAAGACCCTCTAAAAGGCAGTCTGCTAGGACTCACACTTCTTCTGACTGTGAATCAGAATTTCTTTTCATTATCACATCCTTCCTTTCTAATCTGCCCTTAATAGAACTTTTGGTTTTCCAGGTCTTTGATGACTATTTTATTCTGTAGTCATCAAGTCCTTTATCGCTGAAGAGTCTGATTTATATTTTATGAAGATTTGCAGCATTTCTGCCTTCCTCTTACCTGAAAAGTATTTCAAAAAGAGATTTAGTGATTTGGGATTGTTTTCTTTTTTTTTTTTTTTTAACTGTACTTGGTGTGTGAGCTTATAATCATCTTGGGCAGTGTGAGAAAAGTCTAACCAAGGTCTGTGGCAAAAAACCTGTAAAGGAGGACAAGACTTTCAAATTTTTCATTTGAAGCAGGCAGCTAACATACAAAAAAATAAATTACCACAAAGTAAGGTTAAAATAACAAGAGAAAGAAAAGAAAGAAAATAAAAGTGTCAGAAAGGATAATAATAGTAAATCCAGAAACATTCTCAAGAAAGAAAAAGAAGGAAACAAAGAAAGAAAGGAAGGAAGGAAGGAAGAAAGATCATCAAGGTGATAGACAACAGATAAGGTTTATAAACACAATGGGAGATATGGTGAAAATCAGTTTCTCCGTCTGAGCACACAAAGGGAAGTAGTGTTCTTATCTTTAGTAGATATCAGGAACAATGAAGACTTGTTTTGTCTCACAGACTTTATTCTAATTTTTCTTTCCAAAGTCTGGCTTTCTCTTCACTAAAAAGACTGCTTTTTACCCCGTCTGATACATACAGCCTAATTAGAAACTTTTCTCACCAATCCGTGAATTGTATAATTATTATTTTTTAATGTTTATTTATTGGGGGGGGGGGGAACAGAGAGAGATAGAATCCCAAGCAGGTGCCTCACTCTCAGCACAGAGCTGGACGCAGGGCTCCATCTCATGAAACGTGAGATCATGACCTGAGCTGAAATCAACAGTCAGACGCTTCACTGACTGCACCACCCAGGTGCCCCTGGACAATTATTTTTAATAAGCTTGTCCCTTGGAATATTTCTCAAAAGCGAGCCTCCAGTATTTCCGTAAGTTCCTTCCTAGGAACACAGGTTCCCCCACAGTGACCTCTCTCACCCACTCTACTCTGGATCTGCCTCCTTTGGCCTCCTCGCCATTTCAAACTCCTGCCCTTCGTGAAAACTCATCTTGAAACGTGAATGAAGGGGCACTTGGGTGGCTCAGTCAGGCATCCGACCTCGGCTCAGGTCACGATCTCACAGTTTATGGGTTTGAACCCTCCATCAAGCTCGCATCAGATCCTCTGTCTCTTCCTTTCTCTGTCCCTCCCCACTCACGCTCTCTCTCAAAGATAAACAAACATTTAAAAAATTTAAAAAAATATGGGGCACCTGGGTGGCTCAGTGGGTTAAGCCTCCCACTTCAGCTCAGGTCAGATCTCACATCTGTGGGTTCGAGCCCCGCATCAGGCTCTGTGCTGACAGCTAGCTCAGAGCCTGGAGCCTGCTTCTGGTTCTGTGTCTCCTTCTCTCTCTGCCCCTCCCCCCTCTCATGCTCTGTCTCTCTCTGTATCAAAAATAAATAAAACATTAAAAAAAAAAAGAATTCTCTAACAAAAAAAATTTTAAAAAATAATAAAAAAAAAATAAAAAATTAAAAAAATAAATATGAATGGAACTGTTTTCTGAGGAACCTTATGTTTCGCAATTTTAATGTTTCAAATATTGCACGCACACACACACACACACACACACACACACACACATGGCCAAAAGAAGAGTTTTACCCCCACCCTGGTACTGTCTGAAAGGGGACGATAAAGTGATGGTCACAACGCTGAGACTGATGACCTTTATTCTACATTTGCTGTGTGTCAGTGACTAGGTTAAGCCTTTCTGAGTGTTACATAATTCTCAAAACCTCGTGAGACAGATATGTAATTACTCCGTCATGTGGGCTGCAGAGAGTTAGATGAAATGTACAGGCCTAGCCAGTAAGGGGCAGAAGCAGGATTAAAAACCCAGCTCCTTTCCCACTCTGGAGTTCACACAGGTTTTCAGGCAGTTATTCGGTCAACGTGTGTAAGGCGCCTACCACTGTGCCACGCGTTGTGCCACTCGATGATTCACTGTCAAAGGCGGCAGGCCCTCCGCCCCGAGACGTTTCCTTGGTTAACATCTTTAGGACATGGCCACCATCTCTGCTCTGCAAATGCCCATAGTAGGGGCACCCCTCAGACAAGAAACAGGAAGCTGTGTATCCGAAAAAGGCAAGTAAAGCAGAATGGGAAGAATTATGACATGGTCTTTGCCAAAGCAGAGCTCAAGAAGTCAAGGTTGAGATGGTTGGTGTTGTGTACGCTTTTGGAAAGGAACCTATTAATGTGGTTCAACAGCCATAAGACTGTCCATTAAATTTGATAACGTACTGTTTGGAATTCTATTTTGGTTTTGGAAATTTACTCTAAGGAAGTGATGCAAAATATGGAAAAAATTATTTGAATATAAGGTGTTTACGGCAGTGGTGTTTATAGTATGTTAAAGGCGGAAGCAATCTGAGTCCAAAAGAAAAAAGAAAGATAACAGTTGATAACATAACCTGCTAATGAGACAATTTAAAGTGACTAAAAGCATAAAACCTATGGCACTACATTTTCAAATGTACACGTACATAAGACACAGGGGAGAAAGCAGAACTCGGATTTGTCTGCTGTGATTACAAACACGTAACACATATACAATTATCATATTTGCTATTTGGGGCGGAATCACAGGCAGGGTCTGTCCTCTCATTTTTGGTAACACTGCTTCTGAAAAAAACATAGTCATCTCTTCATATGGCAGTTTTCACCATTCTCATAATGATAAATGTCTTCAAGACTAGAAAGATCCAAGCGCTAGCTTAGAACAAGGAGAGGAGACACTTTCAGTTCGAGGGCAGAAAGGCCTTCATGAAGGCAGACCCTCGCTCAGCAAGCTCCAACAGAAAAATGTCACTACAAAAGAGGAAGCAGTGGCCACTTGGTGACCACACACGGGGATGGTGACAATCGGGTTAACTTCAGAATGCAAGGTAATGAAAATAGGAAAGTGGACATTAAAGCAGGAGTTGTGGGCAGAGATGGGAGGGTGGGCTGGTCAGTTCCGCCCTGAAATCAGCACACAGACCCCGGCATCTCTGTCTCTGACACGCTGCTACCTTGGACACGCCTCCCTTCAGAGCTCCGGGCATCCTCTGAGTGACACAGTACAGTGTACGTGACATGCCACCGACCAGAAAAAGCAACGTACTTCTCTACAACCTCTGAAGAGACCAAACTCCCTGCTCGTAGCAATGTCTGTGGGGTTCTGCGGCATCTTCCAGTGATGAGAACGGTCAGGTTGGTCAGTCTAAAACTTTAGCTGCACTGCAGAATCACCTGGAAAGCCTGGCAAAATACGGTTTCTTTGGGCTCTACCCTCTAACTTTGATTTTTTGGTTTATTTTGGTACCTAAGAATCTACATTTTTTAGCTGTGCCCTAAAATTACCATTAGGAACCTCTGGACTAAGCTATGTATGGTACAATGTCAGTGTTTAATACAACTTATAATATTTCCATATACTAAACCTGATGGGTAGTGTGATCAGAATATTTACTTACACATACCTCAACCATCCCAGAAAAAAGAATATTTATTACTGTACCTGGTAATCCAGCATGCAGAAGTTTGGAAAAAACTGAAGAATTCGGGATTCAAAAAAATAGGGAAAAATCCAGAATATAGGTAGTTCTTTGTGACTGCTATCTAATGGATTGCAAAAAAAGGAAAAGAAAAAGAAGAAATTTATATTTAAAAAAGTAATAAAACAGCTTTAATTGAACAACTTCTAATATTAGGAGAAATTTGTAATCATTCAATGCACTTAAATCATACAGAAGAAGAGCATGTTTACCAGAGAGCCATTTACAACTTGATCCTTTCCAAGAGTCAGGAGAAATGTTCTTTTATATCTAAACACAGTTATGAAGAAAATGTAAAGGGAATCCTTACACGCATATCACTACATTCCAGGTAAAGGCGAAGATATCGCCAATAAAGTGGGAAAAGAGAGGGAGCAGCACTTGAGGGGGGCCAGGTGACTGTGCTGTGCAGCCGGAAGGCAGAGGCCGGAAGGCAGAACACAGCTCTGCCACGACTCGGAATGTGCTTTTCAGGGGTGAATCATTCTTTCCTAAATCATGGAAGATTCTTAAAAAAACAAGCTTATTGGGGCACCTGGGTGGCTCAGTTGGTTAACTTTGGTCATGATCTCGCCGCTCGTGGGTTTGAGCCCCGTGTCGGGCTCTGTGCTGACAGCTCAGAACCTAGAGCCTGCTTCAGATTCTGTGTCTCCCTTTCTCTCTCTGCCCCTCCCCTATTCACACTCTGTCTCTGAAAAAATGAATAAATGTTAAAAAAAATTTTAAAAACTTATCAACATTAACTTTGATGACAGACGGGGGACACGGCTGCTATTTGCAGAGCACCTAGTAGAGGCTGAGCACAACGCTAGGTACTTTCTATACATTATCTCCTTACAATAACCCCTAGAGTAGGATATTAATAACCCCATTTTACAGACAGGGCAACTGAAGCCATAAAATTTAGGTATTTTGTTCAAGTTCATGCAGCCAGTAAGTGGCAGAACTGAAATTCAAGCCCACTGAGCTCTTTCTTTATTGCTTCCCCAATAACTCTGACTTTATCTATATTGATAAATGGACTTAAGATCTGAAAAAAAAGTGGACTATTTAACACTATGAGTCATGTTTTAGATTTCGTTTGCATTCTCTCTCCAAAGCACAAGCATAATTAATGGAGAAGCTTGGTCACTAATTCCTGACGCTCTTATAGTTTATCAACTTGCAGGCTGGAAACTAAAAAACGATTCCACCAACTAATTAGATAATTACATAAAATCCCTCAAAGGCCTAAGCCACTTTAAAATGAATAATAACCCCCAGTCGTTAACGCACCTCTGTCTACGTGGGTATCTATCACCGATAACCACTGTAAGGCTAGAGTATGTCCGAACTTTCTACCCCAGTCTTGGCACAGTTTAGAGCTCTGGGCCACAGGCTGGGTGCCTTCCAGGAGCTTTAGGCAAGACTTTAGGGACAGGGAATGTAAGAGCCATGAGGACAGGGAGATGTGTCCATCTTGTTCAGTACTCTACTTCCAGCACCAAACAGTACTGGTACTCAGCAAATATGTACTCAATAAATGACAACAGTTTACTGCTATTCTTCATAATGTCCCCTTATGCTCACCTGCAAGTCATTTTGAGAACACACGATTAGAATAATACAAAGAGTATCATGATAATGAAGTGTGCACATTCTCAAATAAGCCTGTTTAAAAAAAAAACAACACAAGAATCCAAGACATGTATATTTTATCAGAGCTCTGATTCACTGAGCTCTGCTAATATTTGACAGGAAGTAGATACACAGATACATGTTTACTTTGCAGTAAGTAATAAATTACACACCTTGGCTTTGACCTTCTTTCCACATAGCAATTAACTTCTTGAATGTAACAGCCAGAGGTTCAACCAAGCCACCAAAAGGAGGGTCTGTCACCATAATGACTCCCTCACCTTTATCTTCCTGTAAAAATGTTCTGCATACTTCAAGGGCAGCCTGGAACAAATAAAAATTCATTTCTAAATGAGGACGAGAGAAAGGCACTTCATCCTATTCGGAGACAGCATCAGGCTCAGTCCCACTATTTGTACGGAAACTTCACCCATCCTGCCACCCCAGGGTCCCTCGGTAACATCCAGAAGCCTCTCTCATTCAGCCCCCATAAGATTTTATCTTTGGGTTCCTTGATAAGCGGGTTTTTAAAATTGCAAATTCAAATACCATCACTATCAGAGGACTACACATTTCAAATGGTTAAATTAAAAACTTAAATTTAGTAACCTAAAAGAGAAAAACTCATTACCCATGAAGACTATCTAAAACGCTAAAGTCAATTCCGTGAACAGAAGTAGGGACTGAGCTAAACACTGGAGACACAAAGACGAATAAGACTGACTTTTTTCCTATCTGGTTTGTCCACCACCATGAGTTCAGTTTAGTAGGAGCTACGCGTCACCAGTTTCCACGCATGCGCTCTCGAGCACCGGGTATATGACAGACATATTCAGACATTCACGGTATGTAAATAAATGAAAGTCTACAAATAACAAAGCTTATCCAGGCCGGGAAACCATGCTATTAACGCATTTTCCCAACAGACTAATTGTTTTTAGTAACTGTAAAAGTTAACATTAACCACTGTCTAGGATATTATTTTTTGCATTGGGAGAAGTTAATAAGAAATATATCTATAATACTAACTCGTCTACTGACTTTGTAGTAGTTTTCAAGTATTCGTCTATAAAAGCAAATCAACACAGTATAAAAAATGGCCTAAGACTTTAAAGTTTAATGACATTTTAAACTTTAATGAGCCCATATGTACTTTATAATAAAATACATATTGTTCTCCTACTAAATCAATTTAGAAGACTCAATTGATGAGAGGAAAAACCACAACATCCTAATCCCCTTTTCCCCAGGAGGACCTTTATTAACTTCCTACTGGAAGTCCTATGGCAATGGATGGCGTGTCAGGAAGGTTAATCATTTTTCAAGTAGTGCCTGGTACTTCTTTAACCTGCCTACATGAACAAGGACTTAAAGTACAGACAATGTTATTGAAAAGTGTTCAAATTCCTTAGACTTAAAAGTAGGAAAAGAGGGGTGCCTGGGTGGCTCAGTTGGTTGAGCGTCTGGCTTCGGCTCAGGTCATGATCTGGTGGTTTGTGGGTTCGAGCCCTGCATCAGGCTCTGTGCTGACAGCTCGAAGCCTGGAGCCCGTCTTCAGATTCTGTGTCTTCCTCTCTCTCTGACCCTCCCCTGCTCATGCTGTCTCTCTCTTTCTCTCTCTCTCTCAAAAATAAATAAAACATTTAAAAAAAAAACCTAGGAAAAGAAAATAAACAATGATATCTAAGCTCTTCACCAAATTATAAAAACCAGTAGAGTATGTTTCCCATGACCTGAAAGACTGTATGATTTTCTCAGAGAAAATCCTGTGCAAGGAATGCTTGCCTTTTCATCCCGTGGACTGGGAAGGGCTTACGGGCAGTGATAGAGGTTTCCATCCCCCAAAGCGCCCTGCACACCTTTACAGGTGCCTGGTAGATGCTTAAATATTTGGTGATGGATTAGTGGATGGTAAATCTCTGCTGAAAACCTTTGACTCAGGAAGTAGGCAGAAAAAGGGCAGACGATAAAATCATCAGAACAGTAGTTTTCTATAGATCAACCTACAGTTGCAGTGCTATTTAGAGGCCGCTCCTAAAATATAGAGAGAGGAAAGCCTGAACTAGACGATTGTTTTCTTCTGGGAAAGATAAAGTGGAGCTCAGTCTTGGCAGCTTATTCCAACCATTATTCTAGAAAATTACAAGGTAATTCCATAAGCTTTCAATAAAAGTTCAAAAAGGTGAATTACATGTTATTTTCTTGACATGTAAGATACTGTTAGCCAACTGTTAGGTATTTGAATGTAATTTTACTCTTACCTTACCGTTATTGTTCAAAATAGAAAGCAAATCATGGTATGGTATTAAAAACAAATAAGCGAATGAACAAACCCAACCCTTTCCTGCAGCATCAAGCAGTAACCTAGTGGTGGATACTTCACCAACTCTGACGCCAGCCCTGACCGCACGCCTGAGGTTAAGGCCCCCCGTTTCAAGAAGCCATACTCAATACCTCTCAATCAATATTCTAACAGCCCCAGAAACTCAACATTTCCAAATCTCACTTCTAAAGTTCCCTACCTGCTGTTTTGAAGAATAAAATACAAACCCAGGCCGGACCACCACGTCCTCTTGGACCTCTCCCACAGTGTACTTACCCCCCAGTTTTCTCGTTTCCATCTGTGAAAACCTTCAGAATCCACCTCTCTTTCCCACTGCCACTGTCCTAGTTGAGAAGTCCATCATCATCCCTTGTCAAGTGAGTTTTCAGTTCCTCTCTCTTCCTTACACTCATCTAATTGGTTCTCAAATTCTAGAGGTTATTGACCACATAATCGCTTTAGGAAACTCTGCAATACGTCTTATTCTAACTGCTATTTATTTCAATATTTGGTTTTCATGGCTATCATAGCTAAAAATATATAGATCCCAATGCTGACTGAGTCTCGTGGAAGGAACTGATCCTTGGCTAGACGGAATCAGGAGACTCATTTTTCAATCCCAACCAAAAATTTAGAATTTGTATTCATTTCCTGGATGCTTAATGTTTTAGTTTTGCTTGATTTTCATTCTATCATTAGTTAATATCTAAATTACAATATATACTTATACATGGTTCAGAATTTTTGAAAAACTGATATACATACATATATGGATATGTGCTTCAAGTAGTCTTGATAATTTCAAACAATGTGGCCAACTTCCTGTCAGGTGTGATTACTGATTGGGTATAGTTTTTATTTTGTAATAAGACGGGCAAAGAGCTCAAACTAGGAGGACAACTATCAGTCCTGCTATGTTGTTTATTTGTGGTGACATTACTAACATCATAACATTGACAGAAGCCGTCCCCTGCTATATACACAGACAGCCCCCCTCCCTTCGCCAGGACCCCCCACCAGAGTGGTACATTTGCTACAACGAATGAACCCACATTGACACATCATTAGCAGCCAGAGTTCGTAGATTAGAGTTCAGTCTTGACATGGTCTAATTTCTAAGAATCAGTTTAATAAAACTATAAATCCCCTTAACCAGCGCATAAAACTTATCAGGGAGGCAGACATCAAACAACTAACCACAGAATTATTTAATTATAGTATCAAAGTACAAAGGAGAGCTTGACCTTGTCTGGGAGCCAGGGAAAGCTAGAGAAAGTGACTTGGAACAGAGCCCCGAAGGATAAGGTGAAGTTACCGAGGCAGAGTGAGACTAGAAGGCAGAGGGAACACCGCCGGCAAAAGCCCCCGTGGCAGGGCAGCCGGTCCGAGATGAAAGTCCTACATCCGAAACATGAACACACGCAGCAGAGCAGAAACAAGGACAAGTGGAGGGAGGGCCAGCTGAGGCTGAGCCATGTGGGCCTTGCTGAGAAAGCAGGTCTTGGGGCACCTGGGTGGCTCAGTCAGTTAAGCGTCTGACTTCAGCTCAGGCCATATCTCATGGTCATGGGTTCAAGCCCCCCGTTGAGTTCTGTACTGACAGCTCAGAGCCTGGAGCCTGCTTCAGAGTCTGTGTCTCCCTCTCTCTATGCCCCTCCTCCCCTCGCTCTCTGTCTCTGTCTCTCAAAATAAAATAAAGATATAAAAAAAAATTTTTAATAAATAAATAAATAAAAAGAAAGTGGGTCTTTATCTGGAAAACCGTGAAAGAAACGTCACAAAAGAACAGCACAATCACTTCTAGATGTTCAACACACACACACACAGAGGATGGAGAAAAATAAATACCAACAAATGGTGGAACAGCATCAGTCTGATCTTGAGGAGCTCTATGAAAATGAGAAAGGAGGTGCTCTTGAACTTGCTCTTCCACAGTAAGAAGGATGACGGTAATAATTCTTACCTTCCCATCAAAGAAGTGATGGTTGAACATGTTATAATGGCAAAAGCTATCTTCCATATAAAACTGTGAATACCTGTAAAACAATTTATTACTGTAGTTATCCGTCCAGTTATGTAGACAGTAAATACATACAAACTAAAATTTAAAACTACGAAAGCACACCTTTAATTAATTTCATTATTCCTTATTTTTTGAAGTAAAGAGTATCTTACCCAAGTCTCAGGGAATCTGTAACAATGAATGAATATCAAACATACATTATGTTCCCAAGTTAATAAGCCAGCAACACAACTACACAATACTCACAGGTAAGATTCGTTTGTTCCTTCAGACCGCAGAATTATACAGAAACAATGAGATTACCGACAGATTATTCCGCAATTTGAGCTTGAGATGGTTAGCAATTAAAATGCATCTCTCATAGTTAATAATTTGAAGCAAAACACTGAATCAGCATTTCTGTTCAGCAGCTGTTAATTATTTTCTTCTGTGTTAACAAAGAAAATATTTAATACAAAGCATTTCTTGTGTGTTGCAGATTAGCTTAATGAAATATACTTCTCAATACGTAAGAAAAATAAGTATGTGCATTTCATATTTGCTGAATTAGTGCCAGGAAAGAGAGATATTTACTTACTGATTGAACCATTTTATTCTGCTAACATACTACTTTTAAATGCAATCAGTAATGAATGAGAGTGCCAGCTTTGGGTATTAACACTTTATAAATTTTTGCTAATTTACTAAAAATTCATAGCATCTGATGGCTTAAATTTGCATTGATTTGATTTCCCACAAGAATGGGTTTTCTTTATTCCTTAATTGTATTTGTACTGTCTCTGCGTGTTCGCCCTTTATATGTATATGGGTCTTATTCGTTCTTGCTGAATTCTGAGTTTTTTGTATGATAGAGAAACTTCTTTGTTATCACAACAGGATTCTAAGCTTTCAAAATTTTGCCATAAACAATTCATATATGAACTACACCGTCCTTCTACAGAATTTATGACCTAGTAAAACAGATCAGGGACATACATACGTTCACTTAAACAACTTATTTGCCCAAATCACGACAGTGGCACTGGGCTTCTATTATTTTTTTAATGTTTGTTTATTTTTGAGACAGACAGAGGGAGTGGGCGAAGGGGCAGAGAGAGGACAGAGGATCTGAAACGAGCTCCGTGTGGACAGCAGAGAGACGGATGCAGGGCTCGAACTCACGGACCACGAGATCATGACCTGAGCTGAAGTCAGATGCTTAACCAACTGAGGCATCCGGGCGCCCCATTTTGCTTCTAATTTGACTCTCGGCTCTCCATTCCCGTCTACAGCTGATTCCCCACCCAGGGTGAGTATTCAACCCAACGACAGCCTTACTTTACTCTCTTCATATTATGTGTGGTTAAAATACAGGCACTATCGTCATATGGTCTGGTTTCAAACCGTGCGTCTCTCACTTACTACCTGCGTAACCTTAGTACGTTATTTAACGTATCTGAGCCTCAGTTTCTTCATCTACAAAATGGAAGAAATAACAGTGTTTACTTCACAGTATTTGGTAGGGATAAATCACGTCTATAAAGTGCTTAACACAATGTGCTGCACAGCATCTACCGGAGTGAGGCGCTGCTACTTTAGGAAATATCTGCCTTAAAGGTTTACATCTTAATGCCCTTAATGTTAGGGAATTCTGTTTATGTCCAACCAAAATCTCCCCTCCTAGAATTTAAACCCATTTTTTCTTGTTCTGTGGAGACAGAAGAGCAGCTGTTCATTCTGAGTACAATGTCCCTTAATATCACTGGAGATACTGTAAGTGCATCTGCTGATTCCATAAAACATAAATCTGAACTGAAGAAATAAAAGGTTTGAATAACTGGAAAGTATTTAAACTGTACACTGTAACTTGATGAATAGTCCAAGAACAGAGACAACATCAGTTATCATTAATAAACAAATGTCTTCCTATTTAACTAAATTCCAAATAACTGATCATCCGTGTACCAGTTATTTTATGTGCAGGTGTATCTTCACACTAGGACAACTGCAGATCAACTACCATTTGCAGATTTTCTTCTCTCTTGCATTGTTGCTAAGTGTCAGCAAAGGAAAATACAACCCCTTTTAAAATATATTTCTATCCCCCTTCACTTTTTTTAATTGCCTCTCAAAGACACAACAGACATTTTTTAAAAATTAAAAAAGAAAATTTTATTTACATAAAATTCAGCACAGCACACTTGTCCAAAACATTCTGGGCAGCAGCAGCCAGAGTCAGAGAGAGAAAAAAGCCAAAATTTCAGCTCTGAGTTTCCATCAAATACGAACAAGGGAGCATAATTTTTCATGTTCTAAATTATGAAAAATCACTGAACTTACCCTCTTAAAATGAAATTGGCCTCAAAGAATTATTCTCTCTATTGAATAAGGCAAACAAAACCAATCAGAAATGCATGCACTTGAAAACTGCAGAAGGACATTCATTTAATTTGGCCATTCATTCTCTTTAAATGAGAGTCAGTTACCAAGTGTAAAACATGCTCTATACACAGGAAATGTAATCAAGAGCTGCATAAAATTAGTCCATGAAACGAACCTAAGAAGTTCATTTTTTTATATAACTTTATTTGGATGATAGTTTGCCAAATAGAGTTTCACATCTTTCAGGCTAAAATTGGAGCATGTAAAAATCCGTCTTAGCAAATGTTAACTTCATATCTAAGACCTCCTGAAGGGAGTATTTATAGCATATATAACACTGGGGTTGAGGCAGTCCTCTGAAGCGTGGACAGACCTTTTGTAGGGCAGCAACAAACCAAAGTCAAAGTGCCAAGAGTAACGACTCACTGCCACTCTGTATGGCACAGGGTTCTGTTCCTGCTTTAACTGTGGTCCTTGTGAGAAATCCGAACCGACTCCACATCCCATAATACCCCACAAATACAGGCGATGGAGTCGGTCATTCTGGCCGCTCTTATGTTTCAATAAACGAGCTCTCTCTTAGTGCCCAATGTCAACCTTTTACAGAACTGACTCAGTATCAAAGAAGCTAAGTTAACTAACACAGCGCCTTCAGTTTTTGTTTCTAACACACACACACAGAAGTGTATAGATATGAAAAGAAAAAAAAAAGCCAACATACTTGATAAGTTATAAAATAGCTATCCACATCACCTACTCTGTCCGGGAGATTTCAACACACAAGCTCGAGAGAGGTAAAACTGTAAGACATAGCTTAAATGAAGAGTTAAGAGTCCATGGAAATCTTTCAAATTAAAAGTAATTCAGCCAAGAGGAAAAGAGTTCTAGTGAATTGTTGCACAACAATGTGAAGGTATTTAAAGTACTTAAAACCACTGAACTGTACACTAAAATAATTAACTTGGTAAAATTTAAACTATGCACCTTTTATCACAATTTTGTCTTGTTTTTTAAAGTAAATCAGGGTGCCTGGCTAGCTCAGTCCATGGAGCATGAGACTCCTGATCTTAGAGTTGTGAGTCCAAGCCCCATGTTGGGTGTAGAGATTACTTAAAAATAAATAAATAAATAAAATCTAAAAAAAAAAAAAAAAGTAAATTAGGGTACTAGCAATGAATACAAAATGAAATTTAAAAATAATAGCAACAAAAAGAATAAAATATTTAGAAATAAATTTAACAAAAGACATGCAAGACTTATACAGTGAAAACTATAAGTGCATAAGGTACCAAGATAATTCAATGAGAATAGAATAATCATTTCAACAAATGTTGCTGAGGCAACTGGGTAGTCACATGCAAAAGAATAAAGTTGGACTCCTACCTCACACGATACATAAAAAGAACTCAAAATAGGTCAAAGACCTAACTGTAAGAGCTAAAGTCATAATACTGTTAGAAGAAAACATTTTGTAAATCTTTGTAACCTTGAATTAAGAAATCACTTCTTAGATAGGACACCTAAGACACAAGGAACCAAATGAGAAAATTGGACATAATCACTTGTGAAAAGACAGCCTACAGAAAGGGAGAAAATTTTGTACATCATAGATTTCATGAGGGTCTAGTATCCAGAATACATTAATTACTCTTTCAATTCAACCAAAAAAGACAACCAATTACAGATGGGCAAAGGAAGTGCCTGGGTGGCTCAGTCGGTTAAGCATCCGACTTCTGCTCTAGTCATGATCTCACGTCAGGCTCTGTGCTGACAACTCAGAGCCTGATGCCTGCTTCATATTCTGTGTCTCCTTCTCTCTCTGCCCCTCCCCTGCTCATTCTCTGTCTCTGTCTCTCAAAATAAAATAAAGACACAAAAAAAATTTTTTTAATGAAAATAAAAATAAATAAAAATGGGTAAAGGATTGAATAGATATTTCTCCAAAAGGTTAAACAAAAAGCCCATCAGCACTTGAAAAGATGCTCAAAATCATCAGCCATCAATAAAATGCAAAACAAAGCCATTGTGAGATACATTAGAAAAACAGAGCATAACAAGAGTTGACAAGAACGTGGAGAAGCTGGCACTTTCACACATTGCTCCTGGGAATGTAAAAGGGTAGTCACCATGGAAAACAGTTTAGCAGTTCCTTGAGAAGTTAAATGTAAGGTTTCCACATGACCCAGCAATTCCACCCCTAAGATAAATACCTGCTATGGGCTGAACTGTAACCCCTCAACATTCATCTGTTGAACCCCTAACCCCCAGGACCTCAGAATGTGACTATATTTGGAGACAGAGCTTTTAAAAAGGTGATTAAGTTAAAATGGGATCAGTAGGGTAGTCCATTATGCTACTGGTGTCCTTCTAAAAGAGGAATTTTGGACACACAAAGAGAAACTGGGGCTATGCTAAGTGAAATAAGTCAGTCAGAGAAAGAGAAATACCATATGATTTCACTCATACGTGAAATTTAAGAAACAAAACAGACAAACATATGGTAAGAAGAAAAAGGAGAGAGAAGGAAGCAAACCATAAGAGACTCTTAACCAATGAAAACAAATTGAGGGTTGCTGGCAGGGAGGTGGCGGGGGATGGGTTAATGGGTGATGGGCATTGAGGAGGGCACTTGCTGTGATGAGCACTGAATGTTGTATGTAAGGGATGAATCACTAAATTTTATTCCTGAAGCCAATATCATATTACAAGTTAACTTAATAGAATCTAAACAAAATTGGGGAAAAAGAGAAAGAGAGAGAGAGAAACTAGGGCTGCACACACACAGAGGAAAGACCACATGAGAACACAGTGAGAAGATGGCTGACTACAACCAAAGGAGAGAGGACTCAGAAGAAACCAAATCTACTGACACCTTGATCTTGAACTTCTAGCCTCCAGAACTGAGACAATAAATTACTGTTATTTAAGCCACCCGATGTATGGTTATTTTGTTACCACAGCCCTAGCAAATTAACACAATACCCAAGAGATAATAACACCTATGTTTACATAAAAACTGTACCCAAATGTTCATAGTTGCAATATTCCAAATAGCCAAAGAGTGGAAGCAACAAAAAGGTCCATCAACTGATGGATGGAGAAGCAAACTTTGGTATCCTGATCCACGTTATAACACGGATGAACCTTGAAAATTCTACGCTAAATGAAAGGTGCTAGATACTAAAGACCATATGTTATATGAATCCATTTTTATGAAATACCCAGAACAGGCAAATCTATAGAGACAGAAATCAGATGAGTGGTGGCCAAGGGCTGAGGGAGGGAGAGAAGAGGAGAGATCACTTATTGAGACCACTTTAATGGAGACAGCTCCATCAAAAGTGATGGAAATGGGGCGGCGGGTGGCTCAGCCGGTTGGGCGTCCAACCCTTGATTTCGGCTCAGGTCATGATCTCACGGTTTGTGAGTTCAAGCCCCACATCAGGTTCCACACTGACAGAGTGGGGCCTGCTTGAGATTCTCTCTCTCCCTCTCCCTACCCCTCCCATGCATGCTCTCTCTCTCAAAATAAATAAACAGAAGAAAAAAAGTGATGGAAATGTTACTAATGATGAGCATTTAGCACAATTTGAGGCTGAAATTTAGTGCAACACTGTGTTCTAGATTGGCCAGTCTTAACAGTTTGCCTGCTGTATTTGTAGTAACCATTTTACTCTGGACTATTCAAGCAAAAAAGGTAACTAACTCCTTCACCTCTTTTTGCACCTCATTTGGAAATTTCAGTTATAGTGTTTAACTGGCATGGCTGGATAAAGTCGGAGTTTTATTGTTAAGAAAATTCACAAGCTAACTTCCACTTAACCCAATACCCTTCATCTTACTGAAATGTATAGTCAAATTAGCTGAAGGAAGGGGTCTCCGATGATGTTGCCGTAGCACTTCATGGAAACTAAACTACTGTTTCGCGTCGATCTGCATATTTCTGTGTATTCGTCATGGCAGCGCTTGCATGCTGGCTGGTGCACTGAGAAAATAAATGGTCCATTTTAAACAAACCAACAAACACAAGGTGACGGAAATGTTTTGGAATTAGGTGGCGGAGACAGTTGCACAACCTTGTGAATAGTACTAAAACCCTGCTTTTTCTACATGAAATATGTCTCCGTTTAAAAAAAGAAAATACCAATGATAGTGGTAAAAAGATTATGATTCTTACTTTCTTAAATGTTTATTAAGCAAAAAGGTCTAAAAAAGCCAAAATCCAGAATGTTTTAGGTGACAGAATTAAAGATCTTGTCTCTTGAAAAAGCTAAAATAGGGGCAGCTGGGGGGCTCCGTTGGTTAAGAGCCCGACTCTGGATTTCAGCTCAGGTCATGATCTCAGTCCTGAGATGGAGCCCTGCGTTGGGCTCCCTGCTGGGAGTGAAGTCTGCTTAAGCTTCCCTCTCTCTCTCTCTCCCTGCTTAACCTCTCTCTCCCCTCTCTCTATCAAAAAATAAAAAATAAATAAATAAAAAGATTTTTAAAAAGTAAACCAGAGATCCTTGGAATTTGAGCAAATCGCACCAAGTCACTGATTTTTTTCTAGTTTGTGTATTAAACAGTCCATCACAACAATCTTGGGAAAAGCAGGACTTGAATGAAATCAGAACACAAAGAACCGCACGATTAGGAAGACAGCACCGTAGCATTTTCACGGAGAAGAAAGTCCCGGAGGCAGGAACACTCGATAGACATTATGTTAGACAGTTCGGTTGTGGACATGTGACTTGTGCCTCCCCTGCACCCACGGTAAGAGAGAGTTTCCCCTGGTGAACCCACTTCCTGTGGCTGGTCAGGGCTGCCAGGCCACAGAGATGGAACGGCCATCCGGCCCCAGCCACGGCAGCCCCTCCCCCACTTGGGGCTCTCAGGAAAGAGCGTCCCTGTCCACTGGACGGTTAAGCTGAGACCACACAGGCTCAGCGCTGCTGCTGCTGCCAAAGTCCCTGGCAGTGTGACATAAAGTGTCTGGAGAAAGGCAGAATGAGAGGTGCTGAAAGACGGAGCCCCAACAGCACGGGGCAGCGCCCAGGACGTCGCCTAGACTGAGGCCTGCTTGTATCATAGGCTCCGGGAACGTGAACCAACACATTCTCCTTGACATAAATGGATTTCCAGGGCTCCAGTGTGAGGTGCCTGACTAATGAGTGCCTTGTAAATGCATGGGGACCCGCCAACCTGCTGTAAACTGACAGGTGGCCTAGGCACAGGGACAGATGGAGAAAGGGAGATGGAGGGATGACCAGAGAGAAATGGGCTACAGAACAAAGGCTCATCTAGGAGGTCAAAAGCAAAGTTATTTCCAGAGGGTAACTTAACTTTTAGAGCCAGACTGACCAGGTTTGAATCCCGACTTGGCCACTGATAACCATGAGGGCAAGGTTTTTCAACGCTTTATACCTTGGCTTTCTCACGTGGCAGATGATGATGAGAAGAGCGCCAGGCTCACAGGGCAGGTGCTCGTGAGGACTGAGGAGTCGGAGCAGGGTTTGGCACAGGTGCGAGCACCAGTTACTGGGAATATTGCTATTCTAAGAACCCAAAAGTTACACTTCTACCTTCAAAATCGTTTGTTTACAATCATTTAACAATCATTCTTTTTTTAATTTTTTTAATTTTTTGTTTTTGAGAGAGAGAGAGACAGCGCGAGCAGGGGAGGGGCAGAGAGAGAGGGAGGGAGACACAGAATCTGAAGACAGGCTCCAGGCTCCGAGCTGTCAGCCCAGAGCCAGACGCGGGGCTCAAACCCACAAACCGTGAGATCGTGACCTGAACCGAAGTCGGACACTAAACAGACTGAGACACCCAGGTGCCCCAATAATCATTCCTTAGGAAAGGAGTGTGGTGTTTAAAACAAAGAATCTGCTCTCTCGATACAATGGAACGTTAACACAGCCGTATAAGGAATAAAGTCCCGTTAGGTGCCATGACCTGGATGAACCTTGAAAACACCATGCTACGTGAAGGAAGCCATATACTCGGGCCACACGCTGTATGATTGATTCCATTTATAGAAAACATGCAGGAGAGACAATCCATAGAAAGCAGATCGGGGACTGTCAGGGGAAGTGAGTGACAGAAATGCTGTGGAACTAGATACTGGTGGTTACTGCAACATGTTGTGAATACAGCCCAACCCACAGGCATATATGCCTTAACTTGGCGAGTTTTAAGTGAATTATATCTCAATTTAAGAAACAAAATTGAATTTCTCTTTTAAAAGTCTGTATTGTCACCTATGGAACTACATCTTGACCAAGCTACATTCATGTTAAGCAGAAATCGGTAACTGTGCTGGTCCGGTTAATACGGGATGAGAGGTGACCGAAAGTGTGGCTTATTTCTGAGAAACATGGCTGCCTCTCTTAGATCACCCGGAGTTCACCTGGAAATCTTAAAAAGTAATAATAACAAATGATAAAGGCTGTGCTTGTTGTGACTTTTTACATTTCAAAAATCTGTCGGCCTTAGTTCTAGGGAGACAAAGCACATGAAATTTCACAGATTCTCTCTGACAAACATTGGAATATTAGCCAAACAGACTGTGTCAGATCAAACAAAAAGAAAACACAGTGTGGGCCCCCTTCAGTATATTCAAGAACAGGGAAAAGATACTAAGAACACAGGGTTGTATAGCCTCACCCTGATCTTGCGGAATTAAAGTAATTACAGAAAGTACGGAAGAGCAGTCCAAGTTTATAAAATTGGAGACTGTGGATGGAGACACGTGCTTCTACATTACCACCTGAAGGGAGACACGACCTGAGGTCCTCCTCTCCGCGTGTCCCAATGCATCGGATGCCATTTAATTCTGATCCTTTCCCTCTGCCTTTATCTATTTGCTGATCCTCTGCTCTAAGACCTGTCTCTTCCCTGGCTCTTCCTTCACTTCAGGCTATTTCCAGTGAAAGATAATGTGCAAATCATCTGGGAAAATACGTTAAAATAAATGTCTTAGCACATTTAAAACATCGTGCTGAAACAAAATCCTGAAGGAAGTTCACAACGATCTTCGGAAAACAAGCGTATGAGAAGAAATTTCACTGTAAGAATTTATCTCTAAATGATAAGCCCAAGACAATGGGACACATTTGTTGAAAAACTTTAGGAAGCACATCAGTAGGAAGAAACCCACTGCCTTCGCATTTGAAATCTGGAAGATTACAAGCGGAGTTTGTATGACTAACCAATTACTACTTCTGAATGTTAAAGGAACGTAACAGGTAATAAGAGGAAAACATTAACAAGAAATAGGAGAAAATTGGGCTCCTGGGTGGCTCAGTCAGTTAAGTGTCTGATTTTCAGGTCACAATTTCATGGTTAATGAGTTCAAGCCCCAGGCTGAGCTCCGTGCTGACAGCTCGAAGCCTGGAGCCTACTTAAGATTCTGCGTCTCCCTCTCTCTCTGTCCCTCCCCTGCTTGTACTCGGTCTCTCTCTCTCTCTCTCAAAAATAAATAAACATGAAAAAAAAGAAAGAAAGAAATAGGAGACAATGAATGAAAATAAATATCAATACTTTGCAAACCTACCGAAAATCAATATCCAATAAAAGGCTTTTAATGTTAAACTTCTTGTCATCCACTGCTTTCAACCTGATCAGCTCATGCAACCTAAAACGATTAATGAAAGCAAATTTAAAAAGGGATTACAAATGCCATAGATAATAAGCAAATAAACCAAAAAACAAACAAACAAACCACCAATGTTCTCCTGGTATTTCTAAGATTTCAATGAAACACTGAAGTGAATTTGGCAAATATAACTAAGGTTTCAGTTTTCAAATATTTTTTAAAAGGTAGAACTTATTTGAAAAAGAGGAGTCTAGAGTTATAAACAAGTTAAGAATCAAATCAGAAGGAATTTTCTATCATATAACAGAAATCTATAAAGACTTCTCTCGAGGGGCACCTGGGTGGCTCAATTGGTTACGTGTCTGACTTCGGCTCAAGTCATGATCTCACAGCTCCTGAGTTCAAGTCCGGCATCAGGCTCCATGCTGACAGCTCGGAGTCTGGAGCCTGTTTGAGATTCTGCGTCTCCCTCTCTCTGCCCTGCCCCGCCCCTCAAAAATAAACATAAAAAAAAAAAGATTTCTCTCAAATGAAATATAGATTACAATTCCTTAGGAGGGGACCGTGCTTTCTACTTCCTCAGTGTATTTAAAGCGGCACGTGACGTCTCGGAACACAGCAAAGAGCTACTTGGTAATTGTGTCGTACAGCTTAGACAGTGGGGTTAGCGGCGGCTTTTAGAAAACCACGTGACGCACCTCGGTGTTCCCACGCACAGGACCCTTGTGAAGCCGAGGGCGGAAAGCAGGCTGACCAGGAAGCGGCAGGTGCGCTCGGCAAACAGATACTGAGCGTTGGTCTTCTTGTTCTCCAGCGGACAGAGGAGCTGGCTGGGCCTCCTGAGCTGGCCGGCGGTGATGTCGCCCGCCACCCGGTGCTCGCGGTGCCTCTCCCAGTCCTCTGGCAGCAGCAGCTGCTGGCATCTTTGACAGAACTTTCTCAGAGGCAACGGCAACTCGATAAACTTCAGGAACCTTTCAGACATAAGAAAACACAAAGTGATATATTGGAAGTTTGTTGTTTTAAAGGCAGTTTCTCTTTGTGATTTTTAGTACACAGAAAGGATTATTTTTTTAAATGTTTATTTATTTTGGAGAGAGAGAGAGCAGGAGAAGGGCAGGGAGAGAGGGAGAGAGAGAATCCCAAGCAGGCTCTGCATTGTCAGCAGAAAGCCTAACGTGGGGCTTGAACTCACAAATCACTAGATCACGACTTGAGTGGAAGTCGGACACTCAACCAACTGAGCCACACAGGCACCCTGCAAAAAGTATTATTACTCCCCGAAGAGTATTGTGTAAAGAAGAAAAGGAAAGAAAAAAAATCTGTGGAATGTTGGCTAGAATTTATGTCTGGCTGCATACCTACAAAGTAGAAAAGAATCAGCAATTCTTATAAGAATTGAGATGCTCCAATTCAGCCACTGAATGAAGATCAATATCCATTTAAAATGTGAATATAATATATTACTCGAACAACTTAGTAGTAATGGAGACTACTATTACGCTTAAATCTATTGACAAATCCATGTGTTCTAACTCTGAAGTGTTAAGTAGTCTGGCTCAGTATGACAGTCATTTTAAAATGAGAAATTAAGATCATTCTTCAATTTTTTATGGCATAGTTAGCAAGAAAAATCACCTCCTAAAAAAAAAAATGTTCCTACAAAGTTCCTCTATTCTTAGCAGTACTGATGGTAGCAGTTCTGAAAAAAGCTCATCCCCAAAATAGCCAGACAACACCCAGAGCCTTAAGAAAACTATACTGAGAGCCCACTGGATCTCCTTCAAGTCATCCTCGTGTCTGATTTCAGAATTATGAGTTCGATTTTTTCTTTCATTTTATTAGAGATAATTAGAGGCAGAAAACAATCACAGTATGTTTTAAAAAGTGACTTTGTATAGGCACTAGCAGTTATGAAATCAGAGGAGGAAAACAAAAGGAAAACAAATAACATTCTTGAGGCCTATGGTGGGTCAGAAATGTCTGAATCTAAGCATGTCAAGAAACGCAGTAAAGGATTCCTATCGTTTGAGCGGAGCCATACCGTTTCAACTGAACTGAACTACGGGACTGCACTGTAGGAACTGTGAGCTTCACACAGAATCAAAGTGAGTTTTAAAACTTCTTCTATCTAAGCACAGTTTCACTTCAAAGCCCCCACGGCAGTGACAAATCGATATTCTGAACGGCTACAGCAAGAAATATGCTTATCGTGCCAGTAATTTAAATGTTTCTATTTCCATGATAACTGTGCTTTTAACAGCTTTATCTATGACTGGAAAGAAAAGGGAAAGTGATATTAGGGGAAACTTTCACAGTAATTCAAAGCCTGGCAGCAGAGAAAAGGGACATGAAATGCAGGAGGATCGTCCTGTTCTCCAGCAACAGGAACATGAATGTCCTACTATTCCCTTTCATTATTAAGTGTTAAGTGTTGAAGACGCTCACAGGCAGCCATGATACAGTAACAGAAACCAGACTGACCACCCTGGCCCCCAAAAAAGTCTTTTAAACAGACAAAACATCTGAAACTGCAATTCTAACAAATGGACAACTGGCAGTCGAAATGGGGAGTGATGAGAGCAGGGGAGAGACGGGAGGTACAAAATGGGGAGTGATGAGAGCAGGGGAGAGACGTGGGGGGGGCGGGATTGCCTGAGCAGAGCTGGCAACAGCCCTCAGGGCTGAACAGAGGAGCAGAGTCAGCACCGCGGAGGCCAGCGCAGCTAGGGTCCACAGGGCTGAGGACCGGTGAATACACACATGGTGTATACCAGCCAGAAAGTGGACATGGGGAGAGAGGGGGCTCCACGGTTCGCTACGATGCCCCCTCAAGTCCGGAGCTGAGTAATGACCAGCACAGGCATGGGAAGGAAGCATCCAGAGCGAGGGAGAGAACACCAGAACGGAGCAGGTGGAATAATCGCCAGATACCCAACGGGACACAGGACGGTCGCTACCAAGCAGCCGGAGTGAGAAACCTCACACAACGGGAGCATCAGGTGCAGCGCTGGGAAGGGCATGGCTTCAGGATGGGGAGAAATTAGCCCTGCCCCAAAGATGCTCTAGTCTTGCCCAAAAGCTTGAAGATAAAGCCTTGAACGCAAGGGACAACAAACCTTTTCTGTATAGGATCGGGTGATAAATATTGTGCTCTGCAGGCCATCTGGTTTCTCTGTCACATCTGTTCTGTGACTGTTGCACAAAAGGAACTACAAACACAATGTAAATGAGCAGGCATGTGCCAAGTCCTGATCGAGAATATCCCTAGCCAAGTAACAACTGTGTTCCAGAACAAAGCTCAAAAAATATGTAAGGGAGTGGGGCGCCTGGGTGGCTCAGTTGTTAGGCGTCCAACTTCGGCTCAGGTCATGATCTCACGGTTTGTGGGTTCGAGCCCCAGGTCGGGCTCTGTGTTGACAGCTCAGAGCCTGGAGCCTGTCTTCAGATTCTGCGTCTCCCCCTCTCTCTCTGCCCCTCCCCTACTCATGCTGTCTCTCTCTCCCTCTCTCAAAAATAAATAAAACGTTAAAAAAACGTTTTTAATATGTAAGGGAGTAAGAAATACCCAGTATACAAGGTAACATGGACACTGCCAGCACTGAATCAAATACTACCAGGTAGGTAAAGAAAGAGGAAAAGATGACCCGTGACTAGGTGAAAAACAACAACAGTCATCAAATCAAACTGACTCAAAAATGACAAAGATGACTAGAGACATTAAAACCATTTACTGTAACTACATTCCATATGTTCAAGTGGTAGTAAAAAGAATGACCTTGCTACGGAAAAGCATAGAAAATATTTTTTAAAACCCAAATCAAACCTTTAAAGTTCTTTTAATTGTGTGAGTGGAAAGATAGCCTAGATGGGAGTAACAGCAACTTAGACGTTACAGAGGAAAGATCGGTGCACACGAAGGCACAGCCTTAGAAATTACCCAAAATGAAACACGGAGGGACAAAAATACATGACAATGGACGCCCAAGTGGGGATGGGGGGACGGAAAGGATTTTGAAAAAATCATGGCTGAAATTTCCCAAAATTACATCAAAAGATTCCAGAAGCTCAGAGAATCTCAAGCATGATAAACACAAAGAAAACTACAAGGTGCATCATAGTAAAATTATTCAAAATCAGTGAAAAAGAGACAATCTTAAAACAATAAAAAAAGATGTGCACAGAGGAACAAAGATTAAGAAGGACATCATCAGATTTCTCACTGGAAACAATGTAAGAAGAGGACAGTGGAGTAAAACCAATTCACCCCAAATTCTTCGAGTGCACTAAAGAGGAAGGTACACAGTTCCCATTTCATTAGGCCAGGATGACCCCAATACCAAACCAGAAAAAAATTATTGTAAGAAAACTAAAGACCAATATACCTCATAAACACAAACTCAAAATTAACGCAATTTCAGCAAATCAAAACCTCAGTATATAAACAAGGCAATAGATCATGACCAGCTGTAGGTTAGCCCCGGAATGCAAGGCTGTTTTACTGTTTCCATTCAATCAGTGCAACTCACCGTATTAACAATCTTTTCAAAAATGATCAACTCATTAAGTGCAGGGGAAAAAAAGCAAGCATTCATTCATGAGAAAGATTCACAGAAAACTAGGAACAGAAGGAAACTTACACAACTCAACAAAGGGCATCTGAGAAAAACCTACTGCTAACATGATACTGGTAAGACTGAATACACTCCTCCCAAGATTGGGACACAAGCAAAGTTGTCTACTCTTGCCATTTCTAGTCAACCCTCACTAGTGATTCTAGCCACCTAGATAAGACAAGAAAAATTAATAAAAGGCATGGGTTAAACAAGGTATAAAAAGCTAGCAAGGCAACTGTAAGAACAAAACCATAAGAACAAAAAATAAATAAATAAAAGAAGTACACATTAAATAAAAGCAAAGCAAAGCAAACAAATGCCCCATAGTGAAAGAGAACAAAGAGAAGAAAACCAGAAGGCATCCAGTAACACAACAAAACCCAGACCACGCATACCTGTTATACCCACTATGAAAATGACCTCAACCTAGCCGCTAACGGAAAGCCGGTCAGACAGGATCACAGAGCAAAATCCAACCATCCCATTTCCTCGCTTCGAAGATGCGATTTTTTCCCGTTAGCATGTGGGACATGGAGATCGGACTGATAATGCCATCAGCCAGACGGAGGGCAGGACGCGGTTGGGATGGCCCCCTCCCCACATGCAAAAGTGTCCCAGCCCTTCACGCCACCATCTCGCCAACTCGTCTGGCACACTGGGAACCACACGTGTCTCTGCCGCCATCTACGATGCAGTCCCCAAACAGAAAGGTACCATACGTGCAGTCAGGAACTGAAAATGGAGCAACAGGGCTTACGTTTGCCATCAGGGAGGTAAACACGCATCCTTGAAAGAATGGCGGCACCAATCGAGAGCTTTATAGAAACAAAGAGAAGGACGATCCCCCCAGCCAGAGCCGGGTAGGGGTCTGCCACTTAAACCCAGCCCAAAGGACCGCCTATCACTCACCAAACGGTGCCCACTGAAGAAGAAAGACATAAATCCACCAGGAAGAGATGAAATACAAGTTAAAAATACCATGAATGACCGGTGCACGATTTGCTCATGACCCAGGACTCTCTGAAGGCACTTAGGACAGGAAGTCTAATTACTTTCAAACAAAGCAAAAGAAGACTACCGTTAAGTGAGCCTCCACTTATAGATCGTGGCGCCCCGTCAAAGTTGTCCTTTGGAAAGCTTTACTGCTCGTGTGTTAACCTTTCCTTGACAAAAGATAAACTGAGCTCTGGTGCATTTTTCTTTCTATCCAAAATCACATCATAATCATTCAAGTCCACAGCTTTAAATTTAGACATCCAGACACAAGGTTTTTCAGGGGGTTGGCGGGAAGAAGGCGAGAACATGAGAGCTGAGCATTACTCAGCTCTCCCTCCTTACTGGTACTTTCTACACATTGGGGGGGGGGGGGCGGGATTCACTCTGCTGCATGGCTCAGCATGATTCACAAATTACAGGCTAGCATTTTGAGATGTCATTTTTATTGATCTCCATTTGATGTTCCGTTTGCCTTTCCTGGAGTAGACGAATTATGTTTATGGCATTTCCCTAATAGCAGACCTTGAAAATCTGAGTTTAAATGAGCTCTGGGGGAAAAAAAAATCCAAATGAAGTACCAACTAACAGAACCATATGGATGCACATAAATTATTGCTTATTTTAACATTAAAATATATCTTCTCTAAGACTTCACAGGTCACAGCAAAGGTGCTGACATAGTACATAATAGAATAACATTTCAGGGTATGACAGGCAGCTAGGAACCATAAGGAAAGTCCAATCTCAGACACAAAATGTAAGTCTGCCAACTCAACACAGGAAATCGAAAGCATGGTTCAAAGAGTGAGGGTGAAAAAACAAATACCCAGTCCTCTGCTGTAGCGCCTGGACACCCGTGCGGGACAGCCAGCCCCGAAATAACCACCAAATGACACAAGACAGTTCATCTTGCTATCTCCCACATTCCTTTCTAACGACTTGGAAAAGAAATGATCAATGAAAAGCTACTGTTACCCCACGGTGACAGACAGATGTTTGCTTTATAGAATAGGAAGCATGTTTAAATGCACTTTAATACTTTCAAATGGTGTGGTTATTTCATAAGGCCATTGATAAATGAGTTCTAGAAAGGTCACTCAGAAAACAATTACAATGTCAAGACAGTACGTCATCCTTTGGGTCATTTACACACAGCAATGAACTGAGAGTCCCCATCTGAAGACAGACTAAGAGAACAGGTACTTAATAACACAGAGTAAGTAAGGTAGTAAGCCTTTGATCTTAAAACCTGTTTAGAGGAATGACTGATTTCCAATGGTTTTCTCTACAGGAAGCATACACGGAAGCACAGCAGCATCAATCCCAGAGTGAGGCAGTGAAATCACTGACAGTGCATTTCAAAGAGCTTCAACTTCTACCCATCCTCCAAAACCTGAGTCCCATGTCCTTAAACTGTTCAGCTAAGGCACAAGGTAACTGTATCACGGCTGACTTCCGAGAGCACTCAGCTTTTTCTATAATCACGGTCTACATTTAACACGTGCTTCTTAGCACGCTGTTATCTTTGTGTATCTCAACTCCACTACTAGCATTTTAAGTTCTTTTTGAGCCCTCAACAAAGAATGAATACATGGATGGATGGATGGATGGAGGGAGGGAGGGAGGGAGGGAAGGAAGCCAGCAAGTTTGGGCAACAAAATCCAAGGCTATGAGTTACAAATGACCTCAGATGCTGAAAATTATTTTGTTAAGACAGGTTTTTGGGGTGCCTGGGTTAAGTGTCTGACTTGAGCTCAGGTCATGTTCTCACAGTTTGTGGGTTTGAGCCCTGAGTCAGGCTCTGTACTGACAGCTTGGAGCCTGGAGCCTGCTCTGGATTCTGTGTCTCCCTCTCTATCTCTGCCCTTTCCCTACACAGGTTCAGTCTCCCTTTCTCTCTGTCTCTCAAAAATAAGCATTTAAAAAAATAATAAAATAAAATTTAAAAAGACATGTTCTCAAGAATCGGTACTAGATTACAAATGACAGCATGACCTCTGAGAAGTAACCTTTTGAAAATTCTTTAATACTTCCTATTTTAGCCAGGGCTTTTATATTCTCATTAACATGAAATATGAATTTCAAAAATTATTATCAGAAAACCAATCTTCTGGCAGTACAAAGACAGAACAGTGGTTTATCTCCAGACTGAAATTTTATTACACAAGGAAACAAGGTCACCAAGGTTTTTACAGAGTTTAATTGAATCACCAATATCCTTATGTAATAACATAAAAAACATGCTTATCAGGTAAAATTGAAATGGCAAAGTATAAGAGACTATGTATCCATTATGATGACAACCTTGTAAAACAAACTTTGGCACAGGTCAAAACGGCTGGGAGAAAATACAGCCCAATGAACGAAACGATGGGTTCGAAGGGAGAAATCACAGGTGACGTTTTTCTACTTTGCACTTCCTGCGTCTTTGGTACTCTATGTCATTACGATAGGTCTCTACAGAACTCCCGTTTTATCTACTTAGATCTCCTTAAATCAGCACATACCGTATGTTAATTGGCATCTACTTTCATGTTTAAAAATAATGTGTTAGAATCAGGGGCATAGCTCTGAGTCACTGCTAAGTCCCTCCAACGGTAACAGCTTTAACGAGGTTTCATCTGCTCCAGGCCTTGATTTTCTCATCTAAGGAAATAAACCGCCTCAGCGAGATTAAATAATTCTCGTGTAAAATACACACTAGGCGCTCACGTACTGCTCCATTGACACTGATTCCCTTTTAGATTCCCAGTATTGTTGACTGAATTCCCATACAGTAAATGGTCGTCACTGATTAAGTACTTTGGTTACGGTGATCAAGTTGTCCTACAAAAAGCCTCCTCCATCAAGGGACTTCAAAATCCAAGAAGCTCAAGAAAGGTATTTTTAATAGAGCTAGGTCTCCTTCCCACTCAGCATGGGGAAGACCTCGGAATCCTTCTGAACACAGCAGCCCAGGTAGCCAGAGGCGCTGCTTTGAGAGTAAAAACCTATTTGTCACCAGCAGCCCAGCCCAGGGGCTTCTTAAGGAGCTCCCCCCACCCTCCCGCACATAGGGACAAGGCCTGTGACACAGGAGGTGGCCTTGCACTGGTCTCCAAACAATTAAATCTAGGATTCATTCTCCGGTCACTTGATAAAGTATTTCAACAACGTAGATTTTTAAAAATAAAAATTCACAGCTTTCAAAAAGCAGTTCGGTTCTTTCAGTATTGCAAAAAAGAAACATTATGCTAAATCTTCCTAACAGCAGATATGGTCATGGGATTCCTAGCTATATCATTCAAAGCAAAGCAAACAAAAGCAAAAATTTGATAAATTGGACTTCATCAAATTTTAAAAAACTCTTGTGCATCAAAGAACATCATTGAGAAAGTGAAAAAGCAATTTACAGAATAGAAAAGTATGTTAAAGTCCTATATCTAAAAAGAGTGTGGTGTCCCTTAACATATAAAGAATTCCTGCAATTCGACAAGAATTACTGTCCTATTAAAAAAGAACAAGGAGGAGCACCTGGGTGGCTTAGTCGGCTGAGCATCCGACTTCGGCTCAGGTCATGATCTCACAGTTTGTGAGTTCAAGCCCCACATCAGACTCTGTGCTGACAGCTCAGAGCCTGGAGCCTACTTAAGATTCTGTGTCTCCCTCTCTCTCTGCCCCTTTCCTGCTCATACCCTGTCTCTCTCTCTCTCTCTCTCTCAAAAATAAATAAACATTAAAAATTTTTTTAAAATAAAAATAAAATAAAAACAAACAAACAAGGAACTTGAATAGACATTTCTCCAAAGAAGATACACAACTGGCCAGTAAGCACATGAAGAGAAAATCAACATCATTACTCATTAGGGAACTAAAATTCAGCACCACAGTGACACATTACCTCACAAGTACTAAGATAATAAAAAAAAAAAAACCCACAAAATAATAAGTGTTGACAAGGATGTGGAGAAACTGGAATCCTTGTACAGTGCTGGTAGGGATGTAGAATGGTGCAGCCACTGTGGAAAAGAGTTTGGCGGTTCATCAAAACACTAAACACACAATTACCATCTGATCCAATAATCCCACTCCAAGGTATATATACAAAAGAATTGAAAACAGAGACTCAAGCAGACATTTGTGAACCAATGTTCACTGTAGCATTAGTCACAGTGGCCAAAAGGAGGAAACGGTGTTTATTGATGGACGACTAGTGTTCACTGTTTTGTGGAAACAGCTGTGGAACCAGTGTTCACTGATGGATGAATAAATAAACAAAATGTGGTTTTGTGTGTGTGTGTGTAATATTATTCAGCCATAAAAAGAATGAGGTTCTGACACATGAATGAACCTTGTAAACACGCGAAGTGAAATAAACCAGGCACACACAAAAAAAGCCAAATCAGAGAAATACACGGTTCCACTTACACAAGGTAGCTAGAACAGTTACATTCATAGAGACATAAGGTATAAGAGGAGGGGCGCCTGGACGGCTCAGTCGGTTAAGCATCCGACTTCGGCTCAGGTCATGATCTCACGGTTCATTGGTAGAGCTGTCAGCTCAGAGCCTGGAGCCTGCTTCCGATTCTATGTCTCCCTCTCTCTACCCCTCCCCACTTGTGCTCTGTCTCTGTCTCAAAAGTAAATAAAGAAAAAGCTTAAAGAAAAAAAAAGGTGTAAGCGAGGTTACCAGGTTTGGGAAGACCTGCAACAGGGAGTTAGTGCTGAATGGTAACAGAGTTTCTGTCTCGGGTGATGAAAAGGCTTCGGAAATATATAATGGTGACAGTCGCGTAACACTGTGACTCTAATTACCGCCACTGAACGGTACATTTAAAATTATTAAAATGACAAATCTTATGTTATATATATTTTACCAAAATAAAAACCTTTTTAAAATGAAAGTAAATTTAAAGGGACACGGGAAAAAACAAAACAAAAATAATAACTAAAAATGACACCACATCAGCACCTTTCCGCACACTGCGTTCTGGAGAGAGGAGGCTGACACCTTCGGTTATGAGCTTCTCGGGCAGCAAGTCTAGCTTCTGACAACTGAAAAAGAATAAAAACACCATTTAATAAACTGCCAACCTCGCTACCCTCCTAGAAAACCTGGCCTCACATTCTGACATGAAGAAGCCAATTAGAGCAGCTCGAGGTTGCAAACAAGCACCTGTTTCGGGGGAAAACAAAACACATTAACCTGGGAAAGTTCTGGAGCAGTAGAAGCAATACCTAACATGTGAAAGTACTGCAAGATGATCTCACACGTAGCGATTTTAACAGGTGTGCAGGAGAGTTGTATACAGTCTCGTTTATTGGAACCCAACGAGGCTGGAATTTTTCTAGATGAAAACTTTCAGAAACTTTAACTGGAGCTGAGTCCAAGAAGATACCAAGCTCACAACTACATCTCTAAGTGCTCTGATCAGTCATATAATAACTATATAAAGGATGCTCACGCAAAAGTTAAAAAAAAAAAAAAGTTTTTCTAAAACACTGCCTGAAATGATCACATCCTAGACTCTTTAGGGAGAAATCTATACTAATGCTTCTGAATCTTAAAGGGAACTGTCTTTGAGACTGTTATTTACAATATCAGTAATCAGAGTTAAACTGCAAGTAAGTATCAACTCCAGTTTCTTGACCCAAAACTCCAGTTCCTTGACCCAAAAACTATGTCTTCATCTATCCAGAGACCTGTCTCATTTAATGCTCAAACTGCAGGTTTTTATTGGTTCACACATTCTCAAATTGTCACGTGTCAAAAATAAAAATATGTATGTCCAGAAAGTTGATATACCTTTTCATCTTCCCATTGAAAAAAATTACAGTCTTTTCTATCTCTACAGGCTGAGCAGGCATAAAACCTCCGAGTTTCTTCTTTCCCTTGGTTCACCTTTACAAACAGAAGAGTGGGTCCTGGTTCCAGAAAGGGAAAGAAAACCGTATCAAACACTAGTCATCTACATCAAGTTCCTAGTTTTCACCGCCCTTAAATAAAACTTGATTTGGTTTTATGCATAATTTGTCATAATTAAAGCTACATTCTGTTTAATTACTTTTTTCTGTCAAAATATTTTGGCACTGATCATTGAAGAAATAGCTTTTAAAAACTAATCTCTCCAGAAAGAAAATGCCGTTGTCAGTTGATGTCTACATGGTGAATGGCCTAGTTTCTGAGACTAAAATTTGGAAGGGGTCCACAGAACTGAGCATTTTGTCACCTCCACCCAGTTATCCCTTCAGTAAAAATCGCGGCTTTTGGAGTTGGGACGTCCTTTCTCCACAAGTTAGAGAAAAACTGGGTTTGATTTCTAAGCAATAATTCATGCTATTCTTCTCCCTGGCTTTAAAATTTTTATCTTTTACTAGAGAGAGAGAGAGAGCGCGCGCGGGCGTGAGAGGCGGAGGGAGGGAGAGACAAAGACAGAGAATCCTAAGCAGGTTCCATGATCAACGCATGGAGGGAGGGAGGCTCGATCCCACCACTCTGGAATCGTGACCTGAGCGGAAATCAAGAATCTATGGCTCAGCCGACTGAGCCACGCCCCTCCTCCCTAACTTTTTAAAATAAAGATATCAAAACCACCAATGAAATCCCCAAGTACTTGGCAATGGATTTACTCAATAACATGCATCCCCTTTGCCTAGACTCTGTCTCTTCCCTTGCGGGGAGTGAGGGAGGGCGGGGGGGACATAACAGCCAAGGAGCCAACACCCCAACAGGGAGGACTTTCTATGACAGTTTCTTAAATAAACTGAAAACACTACGTCCGGAGGAAAGAAAGTTTTCTAGGCATCACATAGGGTGGTAGAGAGCATAAAAATCTGAAAGCCGTAAGAAGCCCATGGCATCGTCAGGCTATCCCCCGCCCCTTGCGCCCGGAAGCTCTGCAGAGCTCAGACGCGCACCCACCGTGAGGGCACAGCGGGGCAAGTGTGGTGGGATCGGAAGGAAAGACCACCTCCACTCCCGAGCTCCCCGGACGACCCCAGTTCCCCTCTTCCTCCACTGCGCCCAGCCAGTCCCTGGGGGCCGCCATCTTCCCGCCACCGTCCCGAAAGCCTCAGTGCAAACAGAGGAGTCTGAGAAAGAGTGCCGCCGCGCCGCAGGGGGAACTCACAGCGCCCCCGCGCGTCTAGGAGGAGCTGAGACCGTCGGGGCTGAGGCCACGCCCAAAACGCATTCACTTCTGCCCCTGGCTGCCCCCAAAGCGGTACCTGGCGGGCTGACCTGGGTTGGGGTTTGGGGAAGTCGGGGGACATTTGCAGGCAATTTATTAGGCCTGTGCAATAAGCTCGCCTATTTTCTGCTTGGCCCTCAGCACCTCAAGCCCCATCCTCTCCTAAGAATACAGCCAAAAGATGAGATGACTCTTTGGAGCAAAAATTTGGTGGGTTTTTAGGACCAAAAGGCAGCATCACCAGCACCAACAGCTGACAACAGAATTAGCCGCAGCAACCGCGTATGAGGGAGACACCCTCTTCTTTTTTTTTCCCCAGTGTAAGAGTCCTGTCATCTTCTGTCTCTTGGGCAACACTTAACAGTTGCACGTTATAGTTGCATACCCATCGACATTTATACATCAGAGAGAGAGAGAGAAATAGACCTGTCCCTCTTTGCATACGACGTGATCATCTACATAGAAAATGCCAAGGAATCTGCAAAAATAATTCCAGCTGAAATTGAGGTCAGCAAGGTTGCAAGATACCAGATAAAGCAACATACAAAACCCATCATACTGCTATGCACTAGGAATGATCACATCAACACCCAAATTAGAAATGAAATGCCACTTACAACTTCTCAGATAAATGAGATACTTAGGTGAAAATGTAACAGACATGTACAGGACTTGTATGCAGAACGCTACAAAATGCTAATGAAAGAATCAAAGATCTAAACAAATGTAGAGACTGTGTCACTATGTTAAGAAGACTCAACACAGTAAAGATGTCAGTTGTCCCCAGGTTTCGTGCATGTACAAGTTTAACACAATTTCTATTGAAAGCCAGACTTTGTAGATATTATTCTGAAATGTATAGGAAAAGCAAGGGAGCTAGAATAGCTAAAGGAACTTTGAAGAATAATAAAGAAAAAGCCGTCTATCCAATTACACGACATTATAGCAAACGCACACACATACACATGGTTGTAGATGGAATACTCAAATTCTCCTTATAGTTCTAAAGAATTGAGGGGCACCTGGGTGGCTCAGTCGATTGAATGCCCAACCTTGGTTAGGTCATGATCTCACAGTCTGTGAGTTCAAGCCCCACATCAGGTGCTGGGCCGACAGCTCAGAGCCTGGAGCCTGTTTCAGATTTTGTGTCTCCTGCTCTCTCTGCCCCTCCCCTGCTCATGCCCTCTGTCTCTGTCTCTCTCTCTCTCTCTCTCAAAAATAAATAAATGTAAAAAAATTAGTTCTAAAGAATTGATGTATATACACATATTTACCATCACATGTTTAGTACTATGATATATTAATTTACAAATATTGCCTTTTTTCATGCACATTTCATGCAGTGGTTTCACTCAAATCCTTCACCCACACCTGCAGATCTGGTCTTTGACATAACAATGTAGTGTTCAAGCTCCCCAGCACAGGTTTCCACGCACGTTATCTGCACCTATAGGGCCTTTGGATAGAAAAGCCTAGATCCAGGCGCCTGAGTGGCTCAGTCGGTTAAGCGGCTGGCTTTGGCTCGGGTCATGATCTCACGGTTTGTGGGTTCGAGCCCCGCATCGGGCTCTATGCTGACAGCTCAGAGCCTGGAGCCTGCTTCAGATTCTGTGTCTCCCTCTATCACTGACCCTCTCCTGCTTGCACTGTCTCTGTCTCTCAAAAATAAATAAAAACCATAAAAAAATTAAAAAAAAAAAAGAAAAGTCTAGATCCAAGGGTGCCTGTGGCTCAGTCAGTTTAGGGTCTGATTTTTGGTTTCAGCTCAGGTCATGATCTCACGGGTTCCTGAATTCGAGCCCCGTATCAGAATTCTCTCTCTTTCCCTCTCTTTCTCTCTGCCCCTCCCCGACTTGCACTGTCTCCCTCTCAAAATAAATAAATAAATAAATAAATAAATAAGTCAACTTGTTAAAAAAAAAGAAAACTCTGGATTCAGATATGATGATACTTTGGGGAATTTTATCTCAAGACCTAACTACCTATTCTCATTAACACTAAAACGTAACTTTTCTTACAGGTAAAGATTTGTGATCTTTAAAAGACTTCTTTATAAAATTTGCAGTCGAGTTCATGAAATCCTATCACCAAAAATACTCACTGAATCCATATTTTGCAATTCCATCTTAAACTCCAACCCTGTGGGGGTGACCTCTCTAAGCAGCCTAAAATAGTTAGAATTTGCAGCCTTAGCTGGTAAGTTTCCCCAAACATAAAAGTATGACAAAGGTCGACCCAAAGAAGGTAAAGTACCCCTTAATGTAAGAGAATTGGAAGGCTTTAAAAATAAGTCTTTTCTGGAAGATAAGTTTGGGAAGGGCTGAGGGTGGGCCCCCAAGTGGGGCTGGTGAGGGTGAAACCCCAGAGTTCACTTCCCCTCCCCCTCCATACCTTTCTCTCTCCTCTCTCTCCCTCATCCTCCCCTTTCTTCTCTCCCCCTCCCTTTCCTTCTTTCTCTCTTTCTCTGCCACTTGAGCACACAGAAAGGAGCGGACCACCCACAAGCCAGGAAGCAGGTTCTCAGCACCTTGATCTTGCTTCTCAGCCTCTAGAACTTTCTACTGCCTGAGCCACAGGTCTGTGATTTAGTTGTGGACAGATCCTTGACTCAGTCATGGATCCCCTTGACTTCCCCAGTCTGCTTTGATTTCTGAGGGGAAATCCCACCCCTGGAAAACCTTAACTGTGACAGCCTGGCTGGAGAAGGACTTGGATCCCACAGGGATTTTGTGTCGTTTTCTTCGGATAGTTGACGCACAGCAACAACGGTGCTGAACCACATACCCTGAAAGTAGGAACACGTTTAGATTAAACTAGTGCAACTCGCTGGTCATTTCTTTTTTTATATTTTTTTAAATGTTTTTTATTTTTGAGAGAGAGAGAGAAAGAGAGCAAGTGGGAGAGGGACAGAGTGAGAGGAAGACACAGAATCAGAAGCAGGCTCCGGGCTCCGAGCTATCAGCGGCGCAGACCTCATTGCAGGGCTTGAACTCCTGAACTGTGGGATCATGACCTGCAGCGATGACCTGAGGGCAAGGAGCCCCTGGGAGGCAGCTTTGAAGGGTCTGCACCACTTCATCTCAGCAAAGGGCGCAGAAGAGGATGGTGTATTTATGTGTGAAAGCGACTGTTCGTTGTAACACATAGAAAGGAAACCCAGAGATAAATAAATCTACTAAATGCAAAGTTTCATGGGCTCCATAGTGTCCCTGTTATAGGTCAGCTTATGGAACGTAATGGGTTAACTTACTTATGGAATGTAATGGGTTAACTTATGGAATGTAATGGGTTAACTGCCTCATCTTGGTTCTGTAACTTCACCAGCCTGCTAAATAGATAACCTGTTGCTAAACGCCCCTGGTTGCTAAGATCTGGCCAAGGCCAAGCCCACATCAAAAAAGTTGCTTAGTCACTGTCTAACTATGATTGGTCCTCTTGAAAGAACAAAGACCTAAACTGATAGGTTCCCGCCAAAACTAGTGTCTGTGTGTCACAATGTAATTGGCTACCATGGAATGCTGTGTATGTCTGTATATAATCTTGCTGCAACCTGTGTTTGGGGCCATTCTCTGCTCCTTAAGACCGGGGAGATCAGGTTTGGCCTGGCGTTCAGTGGTCTTTTCAACATCACCCTGCCACATTCCCCCGAAGATTTATATCCCCCCACCCCCCGCAACTCCAGAAAGTGATCTTGAAGTACGGTCTTTGCAGGTGTAATGGGTTAAGCATAGAGGAAAGATCACACTGGATGCGGGCGAGCCCCAAATCCAACGAGAGTATCCTTTTGAGGAGAAGCGGGGACACAAAGACACACACAGAGAAGGCCACGTGAAGATGCCACAAGCCAGGCAACGTCTGGGGTCCCTGGGATCTAGGAAGAGGCGGGCGAAGATCCTGCCCTAGAGCCTTAGACCGGAGCCTCGCACTGCTGACACCTTCACAGCAGTGAGACATCAATTTCTGTTGTCTTAAGCCCTCCTGGTTTGCGGCTCTTTGTCACAGCAGCCCTAGAAAACTAATACACGTCGTCTGGTGCTTTACGTCCTCCCCCCAGAGATCCCTGCTCTGCCGTTTATCTTCTAGGCGACCTTGGAGAAGTCCCTCTCCGAACCTCAGTCTCTCGCCTGTATAAACACGTCTACCATCAGGGACAGGGAGGGTTGAAGTACACGGGGAAAAACACACAGAGCTCTTCGTCACCAGCCCAGTGACGTGTACGCATTAGTTATCACAGTATTCCTTGATGGCTGCTTTCAAATATACAGGGTGGCCACTCTAAGGAAGAGAATGTCATTCATTCCGGATTATTCAGCATAGCAGAGCCCAGGTGAGCTTATAAAACGATTTGGGCTGAGAAAGAAAATGAGGTTCCTACACATGGACCTGGGGGTGCGAATTCTTTTGCAAATGGTTTTTGGAAGGAGAAGGTTGTAAAGACATAAGAAGAGGAGGAAAGGGGTAGAACGAGGTACACGTGTTGTTTCAGCCAATGTCCATCCTCAGCCTGATGCACAGGGAGGTCTGGCATGGGACCAGCCCCGAGGCATTGCCACATCTCAGGGGGCCCTTCTGTACCCTATCGTCAGTCGATCCTAATCCCAGACTAAATTGAAGTCCTCTGTGGGACTTCACGGAAGGCCCTTCAAGGAACTGACTCCACTGGGAAATTTATCTCTTTATTTTTCATCCCTCGTCCTCCCTTCTGGTGGAATGCAGATGTAATGACTGAAGCTCCAGCAGCCATTTTGGGCCTTGAGGTCACTGTGAGACAAAAGACAAAAAGATAGGAGGAATTGGTCTAACTATACCTTTTAAAACAACGTATTTATTTGAATTCAAATTAGTTTACAGAGTAGTATTCGTTTCAGGCGTAGAACCCAGTGATTCATCACTTACATATAACACATAATGCTCATCCCAACAAGTGTCCTCCTTAATGCCCATCACCCGTCTAGCCCTTCCCCCCTCCCACCTCCCCTCCAGCCACCCCCAGTTTGTTCTCTGTATTTAGAGTCTCTTATGGCTTGCCTCCTTCTCTGTTTTTATCTAATGTTTCCTTCTCCTCTCCTGTGTTCATCTGTTTTGTTTCTTAAATTCCACAGAGTGAAGTCAGACATCTGTCTTTCTCTGACTGACTTATGTCACTTAGCATAATATACCCTAGTTCCATCCATGACATGATTTCATTCTTTTTCGATTGCTGAGTAATATCCATTGTATACACATACCACATCTTCTCTATCCATTCTTCTGTCAGTGGACATTGGGCTTTCTCTGTAGTTTGGCTATTGTTGACGGCACTGCTATAAACATCAGGGTGTGTGTCTGGATCCTTCGGATAAATACTTAGTAGTGCAATTGCTGGATCGCTGGTGGCTCTATTTTTTACTTTTTTGAGGAACCTCCATACTGTTTTCCAGAGTGGCTGCATCAGTTTGATTTCCCACCAACCAAACTACACGTCTTTGATGTGAGAATAAACTTCTCTTTATTTCAGCTACTTGTGTTTTATGTTTTTTTTGTGTGTAGTCCAACTTGATTATCACATAGGCTTTTGTAAAAATGGCACCTCAGGTTTCAAAAAGATGATTTGAGGGACACCCGGGTGGCTCAGTTGGTTAAGTGTGCGACTTTGGCTCAGGTCATGATCTAAGGTTTGTGAATTTAAGCCCTGTGTGGGGCTCTGTGCTGACAGCTCAGAGCCTGGAGACTGCTTCAGACTCTGTGTCTCCCTCTCTCTCTCTGCCCCTCCCCCATTTGAGCTTCCTCGCGCGCGCTCTCTCTCTCTCTCTCTCTCTCAAAAATAAACATTAAAAATTTTTAAATATTATTTATAACTAGAATTATATACACTATATACTCTCCGGATTATGATGCTTCTCACTTAAAAAGGGAAAGATTGAACTTGGATAACTTTAAAAACATCCCACAAATGGGTCTGGTGCCTTAAATATATAAACGTTTCATCCATCTAGCAATTCCCAGGAGCTACTGTATTCCTTCTGCACACGAGGAAATAGGTAGGGTCGGGGGTAGACTATGCAGATAGGAGGGAGGAATATTGGCCCTGGGGTCACATTGTCTGGGTTCTAATCTGGTTCTACCGCTTCTTAGTTCAGGCCACCTTAACCTTTTTGTACCTCACTTTCTCGGTCTGTAGCTGAGAGCCGGTTAGTAAGACTGTTGGGAGTATTAAAAGAAAGAATCCACATAGGGCACTCACTGGAGAGCCTGGAATGTAACAAGCAATTAATAAAGCTCTGTTATCCTAACGGCTCAGGGTTAGAGCTGAGATAGGGTTTGAACTCAGATCTTCGGGAGCCCAGCTCTCAATCTTTTTGCAGTCTCAGTTCTAGGAGATGGAGCCTGCCGCCTGCTCTCTCCTCTGCTCCCTTGTACCCGTTTGCCCAGTGAGCTCCTATCCCCCCCTCGGCAATGCATAGACATCACCTCCTCCGAGAAAGCCCTGAGCCTCCAAGATTTGGTTAGATGCTCTTCTGCTCGTCTTACATGCTCCTGGTGCAACTTGAATGCATGTCCGTGGCCTGCTGTTGTTGTTGTTTTAATTTTTTTAGTGTTTATTTATTTTTGAGAGACAGAGTCAGAATGTGAGCGGGGGAGAGGTAGAGAGCGAGGGAGACACGGAATCCCAAACAGGCTCCAGGCTCTGAGCTGTCAGAGCAGAGCCTGAGTTAGGGCTTGAACTTATGAACTGTGAGTTCATGACCCGAGCTGAAGTCAGACGCTTAACCGACTGAGCCACCCAAGTGCCCCCTACTATTCTTATATCCATAGTGCTGACACATAACAGACATTTAATACATATTCACTGGTTAAATGACAACCAAACTCCGACTCAGAAAATCTGAGAATATCTAGGCTGAAGGGACCAGTGAGTCACTTCATCTAGCAGTTCCAGTTAGGGCCAAGCCCCTCTCAGGGAGCACTCTGGAAATGTGCAAAGGTGTGTTTGGTTGTCACAGGGTTTCCAGGGGCCTCATGGAATTTGGAGGGTAGGACTTAGATGCTAAAGAAACTGTAACAGAATAGTCCCATGCAGTGAAGACCTAATTGGGCTAAATGTTGCACAACTTTTTTAGAATCCAGAAAGGCATTTATGTAGCTGAATAATCTATTCATACTTATTTGAACCTAAATCCAACTTTGATTTACACAAAGTTTTTGTAGAAGTTTAAAGTATCTGAATATGCCACGAATGCACCGCTGTGTATATCAAAGGGAAATTATACTTTGCTTTGTCCAGAAAGAAAAGAAGGAATTGAACATTCTTGTGGAAAACTCGCATGACCTGCCGGAGTCCAGCTCCAACAGGTCCAGAGTTCCCTGAAGGATGGATGGTGTCCACGAGAGAGAGAGTGAAAGAGCCTCACGTTTCTTTCTGATCACCAGGCAGGCATCTCTGCTCCGTCTGATTCTCTAGCTTTATTTATGGTGAAAGGTACAAGGAGCAGAAAGAGCAGTAAATGATTTCTCATAGATAATTTTTACAATTTTTCAGGACATGGGTTCTGCAGAAGTTACAGTTATAGTAGTAATGATTGTCATAAAAAACTTAGCTACAGGCACTGATGCTATTATATGAGAAGGGCAGGTATTTTCTAAAACCAAGGTATACAAAACTTCAGGTATAGCCCTAAGGAAGTGATCTTTAACCAAGAGGCAAACAGCATTGTTTAGTAAAGGTCGGTTTTTTATGAGTAAGGGCCATTAGGCTGTTTATAACACTAAGAGAAAGTTTCCCAGAAAAACAGGATTCCCAGGAGACATAATGCCTGCTCTCATAGTCCCAAAGATGATTGATACATTTTATTGCAGCAGTGACCTTTGCAACGGCATCCAGGTCCAGAAAGTAGTCAGTTATAAGTTAATTGCTCAGCTAGGAGGAAAATTATATGTTGCCTGCCTTAGTCACATTAGGGTGTATCTAGTTTACTCATCTTTTCCCTGACAAGGTACAGTCATGCCTCAGGGACAGGGCGGGGGGATAGGTCGCTCCTGACACTAATCAGCAAAGCATTCTGAGGTTTGGTGCCCAAGCAGAAATGAAAGTTACAAGAGGGTAGATTTTGGTAGCTGTCTGGGGGGAGGAGACCGTGCAAACTTGCCGTACCCTCACCAGGAATTTTTAACCAGTGAGTTCAGATAGCTCCCATCAATGACCTATTGCAATGTGGTTCATGTTATCTGAATCCCCCAAAGAATCCACCTGTATGTATCTGCCTTTATCGCTGTCATAATCATCCTGGTTGAATGGGTCAGCAATTTCTGGGGAATAAGCCAGTCCAAAAAATGTAGCTGAAAACAGCATTCTCCCCCCATGCATCTTGGGGTAGGTGGGGGGTTGGCTGATCTAGGCTGCGCTCAGCTGGGTGGTTCTGCTCCAAACGTGGTCACCTGGGCTTGGCTCCTCAGTTGAGTTGGGCTCAGGTCAGTCGCATGCCTCTCACGAGGGGTCCAGGCTGTGGGGACAGCAGGTGGCTGGGAGACGCCCTCCTCATGATGATGGCAGAGGTACAAGAGGCCAACACCCCCTGCACAGCACATTTCAAGCCTTATTTCAGTCTTGCCTTTGATCATTCCACTTGGCCAAAGCGAGCTACGTTGGCAAGCCCAACATCAAGGAGTGGAAAAGTGAAAGTATTCTCTTTCTCCCGTGGAGACCCAGGGATGGAGTGACTAATCTCTGACCCACCTTTGTAGTGATTCTACATGCATCTCTTAGTTCCGCTCTGATTTAAAAATGTCCTGTATAAATAAAAAATTCAGGGGGTACCTGGGTGGCTCAGTCGGTTAAGCGTCTGACTTCGGCTCAGGTCATGATCTCACAGTTCATGGGTTCAAGTCCCCAATCAGGCTCTGAGCTGTCAACACAGAAATCTACTTCCAATTCTGTGTCTCCCTCTCTCTCTGCCCCTCCCTTACTCACGCTCTGTGTCTCTCTCTCACAAGAATAAATAAACATTAAAAAATTTAAAATAAATGAATAATTCCGTTTTGCCTTCTTTATCTTAAATCCAAGTGTGCTCTTTATAAGAAAGCACGTGCATCTGACTACTTTATTATAAAAATGAGGTCATGCTAAGCATTTACATATGAAATGTTTTATTATAAGTAACTGTCCTCTTATTTTCAAATATTTTATAAATTTTATTTAAAATTAGGCATTTAGGTGGGGCACCTGGGTGGGTCAGTTGGTTAAGCTTCCGACTTTGGCTCAGGTCATGATCCCACAGTTTGTGAGTTTGAGCCCCACATCGGGCTCCATGCTGACAGTGAAAATCTGTTTGGGATTCTCTCTCTCTGCCCCTCCCCCATTCACATGCTCATGCATGCTTGCTCTCTCCCTCTCTCAAAATAAATAAACTTTAAAAAACATTAGGCATTTAGGTAGATTATGTTATCCACGAATTTCATTTCAAGAGAGTCAAGGTTGTCTACCAAGCATTTTTTACAGGAAGAGGACCAAGGGTAAAGTTTAGGACCACAGAGGTCTGGCAATATAGCCCACCCTGGTGAGGGTCAGGCAGTACAGCTGAGTCACAAAAACGTTCCTCTGAATCCTGCTCCGCCATTTACAAATGAATTCTGTAAGTTCAGGCCAGCTGTTTAGCATCTCCGAGCCTTTCTCAGGTTGCGATGGGGATAATAATACTTAGGTCCTCTGGCTTGCCGGAAGAATGGAATGAGATCACACGTGTGACATTCCTGATCCCAGCAGGAAACAGATGGCTCGTTCACGCCATCTGAATTTGAGGGGAGTTTTATAAGGGGACTGTTCACCCGCTTGAGGGCAGGGTCAAGTTCAGCTACCCAGAGAACGGGGCATTCTCTTGGAGCCTCTAACTGCCGGGAGCCATCTCCACCCCTAGGTCTACAAGGCCAAGGGGAGACACGGGGGCGGTTATGGAGTGATGGGGATCTGGAGCTGTGGCGAAGAAAGAATTCTTGAGACGTCTTAGGTGCAAAAGATGATTTTATTAAAGCATGGGGACAGGATCGTGGCAGAAAGAGCTGCAGTGGAGTTGGGAGGAGTGTCTGGGTGCATACTACCAAGTTGGGGGAGGGAAAGGCAAAAGGGAGGCTTCCCAAAGGACTTTCATACGCGAAAGAGGAGGACTCCTAAGGTCCTGGAGGCCTTGCTATTCTCGAGCTAAGGTTGTTTTCCCTCTTGTAAGGCATTCATATTAAGCCAGGAGGGCGTTCCTGGAGGAATGTTATACTCTATCTGCCTCCAGCATCTGTCAATGGGCTGCAGGTTATGAGGAAATTTAATTTTACCTGCCATCCTTCTTGCTTTTGTTCCCCACAACATGTGGAGGGGAGGGTGGTGTTAGGGCTCCAGGAAACAGAGTCTATGGATTTCTGGAAGCCAGGCTATTGATCAGGTTGCCTTTTTTTTTTTGTAATTTACAAAGACATTTCTAAACAGACTCACGTCTGCATGACTGTGATCTCTGTCAACTAACCATTGGCTTTCTCCTTCTCCTAGCATCTGGGCAGTCAGGAATGCCTGAGGAATGTCACACAGATCCTGCCCATGGTGTGTTGGAGGGGTGGGGTGGGGGTTGGGAGCTTGTGCTTTGTTTGCCCTTAGCCTGCCTGTGCCCTCAGCCCTCCCCCCTGTCAATGCTACCACTTATAAAGTTCCTACTTTGCCATGTGCGGTGTTGAATATTTTTCATGCTGTGTTGGCCATCTTCTCAGTGCCCATCCAGACCTACTTCCCCCAGCTCCATGCTCTGGCAGGCCGACTTACGTGGACGCCATCCATATGCTCTCCACATCTCATCTCTGGTTGTTTTCTCGGCAATAGGAGACACTGACAGATGGAAGATCTGAGGTCCAAAGGAGGAGAGTGAGGTTGGCATATCCACCCTGTCAGCTTCTTCCCTGGGGCCTTGTCATGGTTGACCGAGGCCCTCTGCTGAAGGCCATGGGTCTTGTAGGGCTGCTCCCTCTGACAAGGCGAAGCGACCAAAGGCAAGTTGAAAGGACGGAAAACAAAGGGTTAATTGATAGAGCTCACAGCCATACAGGACATGGGTCTCACATGTGTGAGATTACAAAAAAAAAAAATAAGGCAATCTTATCAATAGCCTAACCTCCAGAAACCCATAGACTCCGTTCCCTAGAGACCTAACACCACCCTCGCCTCCACACAATGTGGGGAACAAAGGGAAACGGCCGGTAAAATTAAATTTCCTCATAACTTGCAGTCCATTGATGGATGCTGGAGGCAGGCAGAGTGAAAGGTTTCTCCAGGAACTCCCTACTGTCTTAATGTTAATGCTTTGCTAGAGGGAAAAACAACCTTAGTTCCACAATATCTAGGTTTCTGTGATCTGTGAGCCTTTAGCACATGAAAATTTCTTTGGAAACTTCCTTTTTGCCTTTCCGTCCCCCAGCCCCATAGTATATAGGGAGCCACTCTTTACAACCCCAAGCAAAGACTATACTTTCAGGGATCATTTCTATAGTTTGTTACAACTCCAGTGCAGCTCTTTCTGTTCACGGGTCCTGTCCCCATGCTTTAATAAAATCACCTTTTTGCACCAAAGACGTCTTCAAGAATTCTTTCTTGGAGCGCCTGGGTGGCTCGGTCCGTTGAGTGTCCAACTTTGGCTCAGGTCATGATCTCACGGTTCATGGGTCTGAGCCCTATGTCAGGCTCTGTGCTGGCTGCTGGCTCAGAGCCTGGACTCTGCTTCAGATTCTGCCTCTCTTTCTCTCTCTACCCCTCCCCTGTTCATGCTCTGTCTCTCTCTGTTTCTCAAAAATGAATAAATGTTAAAAATTTTTTTAAATAAAAAAAAAGAATTCCTTCTTGGCTGTCAGCTCCAAACCCCACAAACTCCACAATCACCCCCAAACTTCATCAGCGTGTTTAAATAAGTAAACACACACACATATATGTATACAGACACACGCGGGAAACTGAATAACTTCCCCAAATGATGGATAGAACCGTTCCTTGAATCTAGTTGACCTTGGAGGGAAGAAAAAAAATCTTTTTCCTCTACCCATTTGGGTTGTGTGGCCGAGGCCCCATACGTTACACTAACAAAAGACAAATTAAGAAGAGAAAAAACAAGCAGAAGTTCATTAGCACACACATCAAGCCCACACGTGGGAGCTCAGAGACCAGCATCTCAAAAGGGTGGTTAAAACCTGGGCATATACACCATCTCGGACAAAAGTGTTTTTAGAGACATAAGACAAAAGAAAGGACTGGGCTTCCAGGGGCACCAAACTGTGGGAAGGCAAGGATCTGGGGAACTGGTGGTAAAGAAGGATCTAGAATTGTCTGGAGTGATTGACTTCTGTCCTTGTAGGTGTGTGAGTATGTGTGTGTGTGTGTGTGTGTGTGTGTGTGTGGCGTCTTCATAAACTGTCCTTCTTTTAGACAAATAGAGGGGGAAGGCAAAGGGCTTTTCTTTCTTTTTTTTTTTTTTTCAAAGGGCTTTTCTTATATCTGCTTTTTCTCAGTTACCTTCGGCTCAAAATCATCCTCATGCCCAAGTGCCATACTTTGGAGGGTTATGTTCTGCTACCTTTCAACCTCTTCAGAGTCAAAGGCTTTTTCGACTGCCTTCTTCCGCAGAAGATGACGACTTTCCGCATCAGCACTGACAACCTGCCCCCTCTGAGCCAAAGACTTTCAGAACTTAAAGGTCGTAATAGTTGCCCTCAAAACATTGCAAGTGGGGGCATTGTCCAGGCAAACAGAGTTTAAGCTAGAGACCCAGGGAATCAGCGTTTCTAACTCCTCACACTCAGCACAGAGAAATAGCAAGTGAGGCCAGGTGTTAACTTGCTTAGAAACTAGGCTAGAGCAGTGGCGACCTTGGTTTAAACCAGAACCGTGGTGTAAATGCAGTTCCTGATTACCTCTAAGTGGCACAAGTTAAAACAAACACTTGAAGAATAGAACTGCTTCCTGGATTGGTCCCCAAGCCACGCTGAGATAAAAGGCAGTCTTATTTGTCCTGACAGGCGTTCAAGCATAAGCGTCTCTGAAGCTGGTTAAACCAGTCCCTCTGCAGCCACGGGATCCTAAGTGTTGATACAACTTTCTGACTCTTGGGAAAGCAAGGCTACCCGATTGTTCTATTTCTGTGAAGCTCCATAGTTTCAGAAGACTGAACTGTCCAGTGGGAATTATGTAACCAGAGAAGGCAGGGTTCTGGGAGTCAAAGGAAAAAAGTAACACATCTCTTTGTACCCTGAGTAGATTAGCAGCTTCTTTTTGATTTCTCGCTTTCAATTTCAAGAACTAAAAAACAAAAATCCTCAGGCAAAGGCACCAGCCATCTCCCCTCTGCCAGGTTCGCAGTTCACTGGCTGGAATGGGGTGTCAGGATTCTGAACGAATACCTTTTGAAATGTCACCTAGTTTCCCAGAGGATCAGGTTTGGGTAAATCTCCTACTTTTACCCAGGGATCTCAGGTGCCTTTTCCTCTCAATCCCCTGTCAACCCATATGTCACACAACAGAGAACTTTAAGCTAGCCTTTGGACTCCAAATCTGTCACCGAGTTCCAGGCAAGATTTTGTCAAATCCAGAAATTTGCATGTGCGCATACTCTCTTTATGTAATAATCCAAACCCATAAACATGCATGTAGCCTCATCTTTTCATCTAAAACCAAAAGTCCAAAAATGTCATTAATACACACAGGAGCGCCTGGGTGGCTCAGGCGGTTGAGCGTCTGATTCTTGATTTCAGCTCAGGTCATGATCTGAGGCTTGTGGGATCGAGCCCCGAGTCAGGTGGAGCCTGCTTGAGATTCCTCTCTCTCTCTATTCCCCCCCCCCTCTAGCTCTCGCTCTCTCGCTCTCACTCTCACTTTTGCTCTCCCTACGGCCTCTCCCCTGCTCACACTCTCTCTAAAATAAAAAAATATATATATTTACTAAAAAAATACAGACAGATGCTCAAACAGAAACCCAATCTATAACCACCAGAATTTGTACCACACTTTTCACATATCTTATTTGTTCTTGTTAAAAACCTCCGAAGTTATCAGTAGTTTGTATATTTTACATATGGAGAGAAAGTTGGTTTGCAAGATCTGCCCAAAGACACAGAGCTGATAAGGGGCAGAACCAGGACTGAAGAATCAGTCTATTCCAATTTAAGATTTTGGTCAAAAGAGAATTGTGGCATGCTTTCCATTTATTAAAGATAAGCAACGTCAGAACATAAGTAAGGCTACAGTGTTTTGAAATGACAAAAGTCAAATCTATTGCAATACTTGGTGTTTGAATAAAAATCTTAAAGCTTGAGGATTTATTTTTTCAAAGACTCTTTACATGGATTCTGAAACAGGCTAAAACTTAATGAATAAAATGATGCTGATTAATAATGCACTTTGAGTAGATAAATTTATTTTTGTTACATATCTTCCACTGCTCGATCCATGAGCCCACTTAATATTTAGGAATCTTCTCGTGAAAAGCACTGAAAAATAGCAAAATAGCTCACAGCAAAGAATGAACACTCGTAGAATTGAAATACAGCTTTATTGTAAGTTACGAACTTTATTCTCGAGATTTTAGGCTTAATTAGTATCCTTCATGACAATATTCTTTTGATATTGTGACCGATCAGTAGATTTGCTTGAAAACCAACTCATAATCCATCATCATCGTCATCATCCAAAAATAGAGCTAAGAAAAACTCACTGATAAAGAAGATTGGACAAGAATTCAGTTTTCAAAGAAACGGTGAGGGGCATCTCACTATCCTCGACACAGACAAGTATATTTTTAAGTTTGTGAACAGAGTTCCTCCTGCCACAGCTCTCTTGCTCCTTTGGGACTTCCTCCCCCACCATGATGAATTCTTCAATAAAAATGAAATATCTTTTATCTAACTCTTGATGTAAATGCAGTATGAAGTGTGCAGAATCATCTATGAAATATTCTCGTCAAAAATGTTTAGCCCGGACTTAGTCAAGCTTTCAGATATCACTTCCAGTTTATAGAAAATACAGGGGATAGAAGATGAAACTGAACGCTAAGAAGAAATAATTAGACAAGTTCAGAATGGAGGATATTCCAAAAGTTTCCCATCATGGAGAAAGTGAAGGAATGTTCCAGATTGGCAGATGGAACAGACGAATGTCCCGAATAAAACTTGATTGGATCCCAACTCAGGGAAATCTAGCTATAAAATATGTATTTGGCAAATAATTGAAGATATTTGACTATCGTCAATATAATAGAGAAGAGGCACTTTTGTTGATTTTCTTCAGAGAGATGATGTCGTGATAAATAGAACGACCTTATTCCCTATCTCCTTCAATACCGTCTCTCCACATAACTAGCACGGTCTCCTCCTAGCATGGCGGACTCCGGGGAGTTGGATGTCTTACTTAGAGTAACTTCTCAGGGGGAGGGGGAGGCTCCCAGGTCCTTAATGGCAAAGCCGCAAACTGGCAGAGCTTCACTTTCACTGCATTCTGATGTTCGAAGCAAGTTGCCAGACCAGCTCGGATTGAAAAGGAGAGGCAGACTGCACTTCCTGAGGGGGGTTACTTCTGAGGAGTAACACACACTTACAAAGTGGCTCTTAAGCCACCTTAAGAGACTATCTACTCCCAACCTCCAAAAAAACAGATTAAATATCTAAAGTGGTGGAATGAATGTCACACCCTCCACAACCCAAGAGAAATCTAGACATAGAAAATATGCCTCTGGGTGCCTGGGTGGCTCAGTTGGTTAAGCGACAGACTTCAGCTCAGGTCGTGATCTCACAGTCTGTGGGTTTGAATCCTGTGTCAGGCTCTGTGCTGACAGCTCAGAGCCTGGAGCCTGTCTTCTGATTCTGTGTCTCCCTCTCTCTCTGCCCCTCCCCTGCTCGCATTCTGTCTCTCTCTCTCTCAAAAGTAAATAAACATTAAAAAAAATGCCTCTATTATAAATAAATTCATTGAGAAGCTCAAACCAAAGGCAGTCAACCATTAATCTACAAAGCATTTCTTTCCTCTTCCTTGTATGCAACGAATATACAGTCTAAGAAACAAAGTTAGGAAAGTACAGACATAAGACACACAAAGATTAGGATGTTATTCGCTGGAAAATATCTTATTTTAGCCCTTTTACCATTTTCAGGTTTTCCTTCCTGCTCCGAGCAGTACTTGAAGAGTGAATCCAAGAGTTGAAAATGTATTTTACTGATTTTTGTCTTCCTACTATCTTTCAGAGAATTTGACATACAGAGTCCCCACCAAACGTTTGTTGAATTCAATGAGTGATCTATATTTATCATACAAACTATTATGCATCTAGGAGTTAGGGTTTTAGGAAATGAAAAAGAGCTAAAGCAATTCATGTATCTGCCACGTTTGAGAAAGGCGCTGTTCTGGTTCACAAGTATGTGGACCAGAACCATGAGCCCAGCAGAAAGCAGGAACTTTATCTCAGCAGTCAGAAATCATTATTATGGGGGCGCTCAGTGGCTCAGTCAGTTGAGTGTCTGACCTGACTCAGGTCATGATCTCACCGCTCATGGGTTCGAGCCCTGGGTCAAGCTCTGTGCTGACAGCTAGGAACCTGGAGCCTGCTTCCTGTGTCTGCTTCTGTGTTTCCTTCTCTGCCCCTCCCCTGCTCGTGCTCTCTTTTTCAAAAATAAACATTAAAAAAATTTAAAAAGTAATTATTATAAATCCAGTTGAAAAGAGCTACACTTATTAAGAATATCTTTCAGACCTTGCTTCAGAAAATATTTATGATGGGGCACCTGAGTGGTTCAGTCGGTTGAGCATCTGACTTCGGCTCAGGTCACGATCTCACAGTC